>CAXAKS010000412.1:0-10000 GCA_963969495.1 Ceratothoa steindachneri
CCTGTTCGATTGCTAGTCCAAAGGTACCCTCTTTGAATGGACCGTAAGGTCTCCTAGGGTACTTACTTTCCTTGTTACTCCTTGTTACTCCTTGTTACTCTGTCTCTGTCTCTGTCTCTGTCTCTGTCTCTGTCTCTCTCTCTCTCTCTCTCTCTCTCTCTCTCTCTCTAACTCTCTCTCTCTCTCTCTCTCTCTCTCTGCCAAATACAGGACCCTGCTGCTTTACAGACCCCCTTCCCAACCTGTTGAGAAGGACAGGGAACTGTACCAGCTGCTGGGTGAGCTGGTTCAAGGCAGAGTGTGCATCGTTATGGGCGATTTCAACAGACAAGTTGACTGGGAAACCAGAGCAGCCTGTGGCGAGAGCGCGCTACTCCTGGAGTTCGCCAACAACGAGTTCCTCACTCAATGGGTCAGAGAACCGACGAGAGGAGACAATATCCTCGACTTGGTCTTCACCTCTGAGGATGATATCGTTGAGGATATCTCTGTAGGCGAAGAGCTCGGTGGCAGTGATCACCAGCTAGTTAGATTTAGCGTCAAGATCCCGAAGGTAAGGTCTGTTGCCAGTCAATTAAAGAAACTTGACTTGAGAAGAGCAGACTTTGCAAGCCTTCGAGCTGGACTGACTGACGTGAGGCTAGAAGTGTGCGATGCCGTTGAAGACTCGTGGAATAGTTTCAAAACCACATTCATGAGTCTTCAATCGCGTTTCATCCCTCTGAAATGCCCCCGTCTGTCTTCTGTTCAACCTAAGTGGTTTAATCGAGAAATCGGCCAACTGCTTAGGGAGAAGAGAAATGTGTACCGGCAATCGAAGATCTCGGGTGACTTTGACGAATACCGGAGGCTAGCCAGGAGAGTGAAGTCCAGCATAAGGGCGGCTAAGCGGTCTGAGGAACTCCGAGTGGCGAGACTCTGTAAAGAGAATCCCAAGGAGTTTTTTGGATATGTGAACAGCCGTAAACCAATCCGTCGAACGATTGGCCCTTTGAGGAATGAGGAGGGGACATTAAAGCATTCAGATGCAGAAAATGCTAACCTCCTCAA
Organism: Ceratothoa steindachneri; assembly: GCA_963969495.1. Lineage (NCBI taxonomy): Eukaryota > Metazoa > Arthropoda > Malacostraca > Isopoda > Cymothoidae > Ceratothoa > Ceratothoa steindachneri. The sequence goes on from CAXAKS010000412.1 coordinate 1,051, forward strand.
CGACTACTTCTCTTCAGTGTTTACTGAAGAGTGTGGTCCCATCCCCAGCCGACGGATTCCTACTCGGGGGAAAAGCTGGAGGCAATGGACTTCACCGAAGGAGAAATAAAGAAAAAGATCGCTGACCTAAAGACGAATAAGTCCCCTGGACCGGACGGGTTTCTACCTAAAGTGTTGAAGGAAGTGTGCGATGAAGTATCACGACATCTGTGCGCTATCTTTAACATGTCAATCCGGACCGGATGCGTTCCTAGAGACTGGCGTGAGGCGGAGGTGACTCCTATCTTCAAGAAAGGAGACCGTAACCAACCGTCGAACTACCGACCTATCAGTCTCACTTCGATAGTCGGTAAACTCATGGAAAGCATCATGGTGGACAAAGTGACGTCGTATTTAGAGTCAAACCTGCTACTGAGGAGTTCCCAGCACGGCTTCCGAAGGCAACGGTCATGCCTGACGAACCTTGTGGAATTCTTCCACTTCGTTTTCAGTGAGCACGATCGGGACAAGGCGGTGGATGTGGTCTACCTAGACTTTCAGAAAGCCTTTGATAAGGTACCACACCGCCGCCTTCTCCGGAAAGTGCGAGCGCTTGGCATAGACGGAAAGGTAGCCGGCTGGATCGAGAACTGGCTAAGTGGCAGACGGCAACGGGTGGTGGTAAATGGACAGTCTTCTGAGTGGGTGCCCGTTACTAGCGGGGTGCCTCAAGGTTCTGTCCTGGGACCACTACTATTCATCATCTACGTCAACGACATGGACGGTGACATGGTTGCGAAGATTTCCAAATTTGCCGACGATACCAAGCTTGGTATGAACGTTGCAAAGGATGGAAATACTGCCCGCCTGCAGGAAGATCTTGGGAAGATTGGGGAGTGGTCGGACACGTGGCAAATGCCTTTTAACGTGGGCAAATGCAAAGTGATGCATATCGGCCACAGAAACCCCCAATCTCAGTATATCCTTAAGGGCACTGCTATTGAATCCACCGACACTGAGAAGGACTTGGGTGTAACAATCACTAGTGACCTCAAGTTCTCGAAACAGTGCATTGAGGCGGAGAAAAAGGCCCAAAGGATGCTAGGCTATATTAAGCGCCAGTTTGGTTATCGGAACCAGGAGATTGTACTGTGCCTGTACAACTCACTTGTCCGACCGCACCTGGAGTATGCCGTACAATTTTGGAGTCCTTCATTGCGAAAGGACATCGCGAGATTGGAACGCGTACAAGCCAGGGCAACCAAGCTGATTCCCTCCATCCGACATAAAAGTTATGAAGATAGACTAAGGGAGTTAGATCTGTTCTCACTGGAAACCCGTAGACTGCGTGGTCAGCTCATCGAAGTCTTCAAAATACTTCGAGGGTTCGACAATGTTGACTACCGGGATATTTTCACACTGAGTGAGAACAGAACGCGCAATCACGGCTTCAAACTTGAACTGAAGCGTTACAACCGCAATATGTGTGGAAACTTTTTCACCTACAGTATCTGCGGTAAGTGGAACGCACTTCCAGTGGAAGTTGTCAACAGTGAATCTGTTGACCAGTTCAAGTCAAGACTAGACAAAGTCTTGAAAAGTGGCCGTTTATGGACGCAAAACAATTGAGCAGGCATGTGCCCGCTCAATTGCTAGTCCAAAGGTACCCTCTTTGAATGGACCGTAAGGTCTCCTAGGGTACTTACTTTCCTTGTTACTCCTTGTTACTCTCTCTCTCTCTCTCTCTCTCTCTCTCTCTCTCTCTCTCTCTCTCTCTCTCTCTCTCTCTCTCTCTCTCTCTCTCTCTCTCTCTCTCTCTCTTGTAGAATTGCCTCAAGGCGATTCGGATATGGCGAGGTAGATAACGCTACTCGGTTCCCGCCCTCATGTAGGGGGGGGGGACACCCTGGGCCCTGCCTATACACTTTGTCAACCCGAGGTTAGTGTCAATGATGGGAGCCAGCATGCCCCCAACCCTCCCAATGGAGGTCGGCATGCCGGCCCCAATTACGTTAATGACGGGACATCGGTCCACTCAGTCCCTGGTCCAGATACCCGACAGTTTGAGGAGGCTGATCGCTTGAAACCTCCACCCGAGGTGGTGATAGTCCCTGAGGTTCGTCCCCCCCTCCATTGGGGCGAGCCTGGGATCTTTGGGAGATAACATCTAATTTTAGTCCGCCCTTGTTTTAGGTCCTAATGAGACAACACGGAGCCCTTGGTACCTGAAGGAGCTCCACGTCGTCTCTAATGCGGCCTGGGATAGTTGTTGGTGTGCTTTCCCCTCGTTCCCTCTCAGCACTACTTTACCTTTTATTATTATTATAATTTTACTTGTTATTATTGTTATTAGCATATAATTATCATTATTAGCATTTTGGACAGAGTTCGTTCCCGTAGCCATGGTGAACTGCTTGTCCTCTTGGGATCACCAAGCACCGGAGTATGATAATAATAGGTGATCACCCACCCTACTCGTTAGTGGACCTTCCTATCTCTACTTATGAGCCTTACTCGAGTGAGAGTTTAATCCGTGAGGTCCCTACCTGATGCGAGGGCCATTATTAGGTACGGATTGTGTTAGGCCGTCCACTCTGCCCAACCTTCTTCCAGTATACATATAAGGTTGCTACGCCGGCCAGAGTCGACAAGAGAAAAGGTACCTAGAAATGGATCCGTGATAACTTTGGGGCGGGATGGTTACATGGAGCCCCCCCCCCCTCCCCTAAACTAGACATGATCCTGGAGGTGACCCAGCCACATATGACAGGATCTTCCATGGGGCTAACCTAAGCTTGGTCAAGCATGGAACATGAATCCGCCCCTGTGCAAGCCTTCCTTCTCGTGGCTCTGCCCTACCCAAAGGAGAGCACGAGGTAGCTTGATTAATAGAGAGCCGAAGTCGATTAGCTTCTCGGTCGAGAGCTTTCTCTGACTCCTCCAAGCGGCCATGGTTAGTGCCTTTCCGAAACTTAATGCCTCGCCGGTGAGTGTGAAGCCGCACTCTACCATGAACCTCGTGAGAGGAGTGGTTTATACGATGGAACTCAAGACTACTCCATAGAAGACATCACGGAAGAGCTGGCTGACCATGGATGGTCAAAGTCGAACGCGTGGTGAGAAATCAGAGAGGTGCCTCGAGACCCACCCCTACACCTTTCATCGCGTTCGATCGTTACAGGCTCTCTGAGTCGGTGCGTGCGTTTCGTATTGCCACGTGTAAAGGCATTCGTGCCACTTCCGCGGAAGAGCTACTACTGTCATCGCTTCGGCCACACGAATCTCCTGTATACGTGCAAAGTCGGGTTTTCCCGAAGTCTCTCTAAGTTTCTCGAAGGGTTTACATGATAATTCCTTATCGGGAATGGGAAAATGCGTCATTTGCGGAAAGCTACACCCCGCTTACTCGAAGCAATGTGGTGCGTATCTCTTGGAGAAGTAAATCCTGGCCGTTCAGGCTACGAATCGTCTCATTTCAAGAGGCTGAGGCCCTGGTCCTTGCGGGCCCGGCACTGCCTGGGACGTCTTATGTCTCAATTAAATAAAAAAAAACACCCTCTCCTGTCCACTCCAGGCATACAAGGACGGTCGTTTCCGAGCCCATTAGAAACCCCTTTTGCGGATTCTACTCAGCCAGGGCGCTCTGCTAGAGCTGGCGTCACACCCAACCTCGGCTAAACTAGGGCTCCCCTCGCGTCTCCACCGATTCCTTAGAATCAAGGGAGGCAACACCCCCGAAGTTGGTTGTGAAGCCGTCTTTCCGAATTCCTAAAACTCTCGAAAAGAGGACAGGTCCAAAGGTTCTTTGGCTCCTAAGCCCATCCCAAGGCTCGACTAGGTTGCTCAGAGACGATGGATCCTCTCAAGGAGGGACCCACGCCTCCGAAGATACCGCGCCCGCCAAATGTTTCGAGGCGGAGGAAGGAAATACTCGCATATCGAGCCCAACTCGCTCGATAAGTCCTCAAATGCGTCAGCGCTTTGATCGCCCAACAACACACAGATTTCTGCCTACGGGAAGCGTACGACCATTCCATTGAGGGTCTTGGCTTAGAAGAAAGCTCCTGTATAATCCTCCGAGCAAGGCCCAGAGGACATTATTCCTGCATTGGTATTGCAGCGGACTCCGGGCCTTGGGAAGAGCTACGGAGGCCCGTCTCCTACCTATTCCTCGTTAGCTATATTTTTACAGGAAACCATGCTGGGCACGTGCTCCCTGCCTGCCTTCCCGGGGTATAAGGGTTTTGCGACCCCACCACCAAGGGATGGGGCCCGGGCAGGAGGGTGCACCATTTACACCCGGCATGATTTCTCAGTTCTTCTCTTCGCTTTAGACACCTCCTTTCAGGCAGTAGCTGTGCAGCTACACCTAGTTATGAGGTATACTGTTATTTCTGCGTATATTCCACGGTCAACCGACTTCGACGCGAGGAATTTCTGCCGCGTCGTGGCACGGTTGCCGAGGCCCATTCTCTTGCTCGGAGATCTGAACGGTAGACACCTCCATTGGGGAGACTAATAGATCAATCCCAGGGGTCAGGTCCTTGCCAACCTGATCGACGAGTTGGAGATAGGTGTCCTAAATATGGATGAGTTTACGCATCACTACCCGAGAACCCCTTCATTTTCCTGTCTCGATCTATCGTTGTGCTCTCCGGATGCACAGCTTGATTTGGGGTGGGGGGTGGTCAGTTATCCCCATGGTAGTGATCACTTTCCCATTTAAATATCATTTTCTGGGAACTTGCCGTCTGAAAGCCCAGACGGGTAGTGCTTGGCGCGGTGGTTCGCCTTTCAGGAAATGACTGATTCCTCTGTCTCAGTCGAGGAGCTTACTTCGGTAGATGGGGCCGTTGAGTTCTCCTGCAACCTCATTGCCCTGAACCTAACTACTATTCCTAGAACGTCTCGTTGTTTTGCACGCCGACCGCTCCCGTGGTGGTCAGCCGAGTGTGAGGCGGCCCTCAAACAGAAGCGTTATGTCTACATGTGCTATAAACGCCGCCCGAACGATTTCACTGTCGGTGAATTTCGTCGAGCTAGGGCTAGGTTTCGGTATGTTCCGAAGAACGCCCGCCGCTCTTGTTGGTAGGCGTACGTGTCTTCACTTAACCGGAAGACCCCTATAGCAGAGGTGTGGAGGCGAGTCAAAAGGATTCGGGGAAAGTTCTCGCAAGACCCACCTCCTCAATCTCGGACCCCGCGCCCGCGTTCTCCACATTATCTAGCCGGGATGCTGCTCCACCAGTATTCAATACGAGCCGTGGTCGAGCTAAGGCTAGGTTCCGGTATGTTTCGGAGAAATTGGTAAATGTTAGATTAGCCTTTTTTTCTGGAGAGGGGTGGCCATCTGTCCTCTGCACAGTGCGGCTTCCGCAAGTTCCACTCCACGTGAGATGCTCTGCTCCGACTGGAAAATGCCGTCTGCGAGGCCTTCCACCGAGAACAGCTATCACTACGCCAATGTGTTTTCCCATCTGGAGAAGACCTATGATGCTGCATGGCGATACGGTATCATGGAGATCCTCCACTCGATGGAGGCGAGCCCTCTCTGGCCCAATGGAGCAGGAACAGTGCCCCGCAGTTAAGTGTCCTCAGTGTCACACTTTTCCCTGAGCATCAACGGCATCACCTCGGTGCTGCCGGGAGATGTTCTCGCTACGTTCTACGTGTACGACGTTTCGATCTCTTTTGGCCCGGCCCAGATACCAACTCTGGGGCGTCGACTCAATCGGCATGAAACCGCGCCTCTCGCTATTGCGAAGCGCACAGGCTTCATTTTCCTTGGCCAAGATTAAGGTGGGGCATTTATGCTGCCATCAACGGCTCCACCTTGACGCAGTCTTGTTTCTAAATGGGGTTAGCCTGGAAGTGGTGGACTCGCACCCTTTCCTTGGTCTGGTATTTGACCGACGCCTCACCTGGGAGGGTCATATTCGCAGCCTTAGGGTCTCTTGTATCCGCGCCATGGGTATTCTTAGGTACGTGAGCTCCAGCGCCTGGGGCCCTGATAGGGCTACTTCCTTACTTTTTTATCGATCTTTTGTTTGTTCGAACTCGATTAAGGATGCGAGTTTTACGCATCCGTTTCCAAGCCCGTATTGTGGAAGGTGGACTCGATCCACCACACCGGCCTTCGCCTGGCCACCTGTGCATTCCGCACTTACCCCATTCAGAGCCTACTAGTCCATGCTGGGGAGATGCCACTCGCCCTACGCCGTGTACAGTGCATTATTCGCCTGTACGTGCGAGACCTGCGCCTCCCTTAGTCGCCAACAACTCCCATTGCATCCGCACCTGATCTTGACGGTTGGTATCCCGCCGAGATACGCCAGTCATACCCTATGCCCTTTTGGTTTAGCGCTAGGAAACTCCCTAGAGAACTCGGCATAACTGGCCGGTGGCGCCCCTGGTTATGCCCAGGACGCCACCCTGGAGGGTATCTTCTTTGACCATTTCTCGTCACGCCTCTGCTCCCAAAGCTTGTACAGGGCCGGGAGTATTGCGTTCGGCCTTTTTGGACCACACCTCGTGTCACGCTGGCACCGTGCCAGTGTATACGGATAGCTCCACTTTCCAAGAATGGGTCGGTTTCCACGCCATATCCCTTCAGTTTGAACTCAGCGGGGCTCTGCCAGGCGCTCCACCTGTCTTCACTGCCGAGTTGCTTCCAATACAACGTTCGGTACGGGAGATAACGTGCCCGGTTCGACACTAGATTGTGATTTATAGCGACCGACCCACATCGACCTGAGTCATCTCTGGGCATTGGAATCTCCGCATTCCCTGATTCGTGATATCCGTGATGCCACGCTTTTGGCGAGCCGGGCGGATGTCGAGATTATCTTTTGCTAGGTTCCTGGACATGTAGGAATTACCGGGAATGAGGGCGCCAAAGAGTCCGCGAGGACTCTGCGACCGGACCAGCGTTTCGCTCTTCCTTACACCGACTATATGGCAGGAATACGGGTAGCTCTTCGGGCTCCTTGGCAAAAAAGATGAGAGACGGTCGAAGGGACCTTAAAGTGCCCCCCCCCCCAATGCTGGGACGGCTTCAGTTTTTTTTCTGTTGTCGCCATATCGGACACACTCGCCGGACACACCGCTACTTGATTGGGCGCTCGCATGCGCCTTATTGCGACGACTGCGTTGCCCCTCCCCCTCCCCGAGTGTTCGGCACATTCTTGTTGAATGTCCCATTCTGGGCGATCTTCGCGCACGTTGCCTATCCCGGTACCGGGACGAGCGTGGTCGCTACCGCTTGCCCCTTGTACTCAGGACGAGTCCGTGCACACATACCTGTGGACTATACGACTTTTTAGAGCAGTCTAGCCTCCTCCACTTTATTTAACTCTTTGTTGTACGTCGCATGTTCCTGGGTCGGCGGAAGGCGGGCCTTACCCTGACGCCGGAGCCCGCTTCCCTGTTGCCTCTTGGTTTGTTTTCCTCTTTTGTCGTTGTTTTTTTTATTTATCGTTGTTATTTATTTTCTAATATAGCCTAGTATGAGGCTCTGGTGAGTGCGGCGACTTATGCCCCCAGCAGGCAGTCGCCATATGGGCTCCTAAATTTATAGAAAAATCGGAGTCGGTTGGCCTTCTCGATAGTGTGTATTTTAATTGACCTTACTCTCGGGCCCCTATGGGAACGACGCCCCCCCCCTCCTCCCGCGCGCTTCCGGCAACTGAGCAGGCCTTTCTCTTTTGTCGCTTTTGTTTTGGTTTATTGGCTTGTGTCAGCAATTTTGGCGCCTGTGCCCTTGCTGCCTGCCGCCAGAGGGAGATTAAAAAAAAGGTGCGATCTGTTTCTGTTATCCTGTTTGTTCACGTAACATAGGTCATGAAAGGTGTGAATGAGACTATTTGGACGTGGTTTGTGCATCTAAGAATTATGAATATAAATAGACTTGTGAAGAGAGTTCGCTAACGGCTGGAAAAAGGTGGATTCATTCTGAGAATGAGTGTGAATGAGAAACTGGCCCATATTGGCGTATGATGGAAGTGCATGGGAGGGGGTTGTCAGAAGTGGGTATACTTGGAGACCTACCCAGGGGTGTACCCCGAGTGTACAGCACATAGCGGATAAATGATTCGGGAGTCCCGTGGCTTTACGCCTGATAAGACATGGAGGTAGGTACATTTTTGTTTCGTTGCTGCGCGCCGACCCCGGTTTTGTGGGGAAGCCTTCAAAGTAAGGAAGGAAAAACGCCCCCTCCTCATAGGGTTAATGGGAGGTTTGTAAAGAATGTGAGGAAGTGTTAGGGAAGGCTCGTAGCACGACTCTATTGTAAGACTACTTGGTGCCTCGTTGGATTGCTGTCTCATGCGTTTCACTTCTCCAATTCGCCGCTTTCAAACTTTTTAATGGCGCTACTCTTAAGAGCACTTCTCATAGATGAGGGGTTTACCTCTGAGCGGCTCTCATTCAGGATTTTTACTCTATGGGCCAGGTGTGTCTCTGACCCGATTAATGGGTTAAGGATTGAAATAATTTCCTACCTTTTAAGTGTCTCGCTCTCTTTTGGCTATTTTCCCTATCCTTGGCTTAGCTTGCTCTTTTGATAATTTCCATATCCCTCTTATTTTGCTATTTTTCGAAAAATTTTCTGTACCTTAAAGGGTCATTTCTATCTTTGTCTTTTGGCCATCTTTCTCTTTTTGCCACCTTTGTTCATCTTGTACGCATCTTGCTCTTTTTGCCACCTTTCTTACTCCTGTCTTATCTTGCTCCTCTTGCTTTCATTGTTCTCTGCGTCACTCTCTCCCTCACTCTCTCTCCGTACTACCGTGAGAGATCGCGCGTAACTGAGAGCTTTCTCTTGACTGGAGGTGGGGCTGGAAGTCCACATCAAGTAGGGAGGGAGGGGCGTCCCTCTTCCCACCAGTTTGTCGCTTTAGAACCGGTGAATGAAGAAGCCCTTGTCGCTCTCCCCCCTTCCCCGCCGAGGAAGTATCGGGGGTTCAACTCCCCT
>CAXAKS010000412.1:15000-77500 GCA_963969495.1 Ceratothoa steindachneri
TATATGTATATATGTATGTATATATATGTATATATATGTGTATATATGTATATATATGTGTATATATATATATATATATATATATAACACTTGGGCAAGTGCCCAAGTATATCCCGCTGAATTACTGTTTTATGTCTGCTATAGCAGACAGACGCAAAACAAGGGGTCGTTAGGACCTGCGCCATTAAGTCGAGTTAAGTCAAGTCGTATATAAAATATGGTCATGTCACGGGTGTCCCAAGTGTTCTGTTAATGAATAAGCATAGTAATGACAACAATAGACATAAGTAAAACATTCCACACGGTACCCTTCCCATATACATCCTCATCTAGAAAATACATACTAAACATCACACTCAACTTCAACTATAAAAAAATGGTTCGCCAATTTTTTTACAGGGGAACTTTCACAAGTAATATTCCGCAGCAAGCTCTCACAAATACACCACACACAACGGTGTTTCGCAAAGCTTCTTACTCTCCCTCACTCTCTTAAACCTTTTCCTCCATGCCACCCTCTATCTGCAACCCCAACTAAATACTACAGCTACTAAGATGACACCATTTTCGCATAACGATCAAAACGCACACAAACAGCTCGCAACTGCACCTCTACAACAAACGGCCCCGTATCACTGCCAAACAAACGCCCCTGCCCTTAATTACCCCCACCCCCCTCCCGCTCAGTAGCTGGATCAAATTTCCAACACTACACGAGAAACCGTACAAAACCGCACAGGAACCACATTCGGGCAAACCAAGGAATCTAATCACCCCCCACACAAGCAGTACATTCCCCCTCCCTCTCACTCGCATATGCTTCCACATCCAGGGCACCAAATATCGCACCCACTCACCCCAGCACTGCAGAATACACAAAGCAAATCATTCCGCCTAGCAACAGGTTGCACCCGCAGCGCCCCGATTAACCACGTACACCCTTAAACAAAGATTGTGCCCTTAAAGCGCCACCTCGCCACCCTTGGGACACGATTTCTCCATGGTACAAGAACTTAAAACAATTCGTGCCACTACATACCAAACCCATACTACCACCCTCCACTTGACGTGCCCAAAACTCCAAGGAAACCCCCTGACCCTCCATATAACCCTTCCACACCGAAACCAGGCCCCAATCGCCCACAAAATCATCCATACACACAATCTTTGGACACAAACCATCCTCTCATCCCAGAGGATCTATATCTCTCACAGCACATGCGAGTCGCCCTGGCAATGCTCCGGTACGATCACTACCCCAAACCAAACAAATACCGACCGGCCTGACAGACACGCGCCTGCCCTTACTGCCACCAGGTACCAGAAACAGTCCAACATTTATTCACAACATGCTCAACACAACACAGCTGAAACAAAACCTACAGATACCCTAAGTGAGGGATTTCTGGGACAACCCTGTTTGGTTTGAGAAGTTACATATTTGCCGGGGGCAACATGAGTAGTTAAATTAATGCATGTAGAAAAAAAACAAAAGGTTTCTTATTACATAGCAGCGTGATGCTTTGATTGTACAGAGGAAGAAAGAGATTGAGGAATCGTAGTGATAAACTAAAGGGTCCTAATAATTTTCCTGATGCCAGGGGTCTGTTCAGTACGATGCTAGGGATTAATAACAAAATTGCCACTTATAAAAGTAAAGGTAATAGCTAGATTATACAATTCCTATTGGTAAATCACCTTGTACACACCCTTGGGTGGCAACACCATGGTGGCAAGATGTAGATATCAAGGTGTCAGGATTTAGACATGAGGTGTCAGGATTTAGACATTCAGGTGTCAGGATTTAGATATCTCAAAAGGAGTATTAGACATGACTTTTTAAGAGAAGTTAAACAAGTTAATGTTTTCAGTTAATAAAAGGTTGCATTAAATTAATTGAAATATTTTCTTTAAAATACATTAGTCCAAATATTTTCTTTGAAAGAAATGATGGCAACTTCTGAATATAAATAGTTTGTAGAAAATAATATGAGGAAATGGCACTTTACTGCTTTTTTTATAGAAGACTGGGCAAATATTGGGGTGATAATTAGGATGGCTTAAATACAGAAGTGTACATATAGCTTTGTATAAATAGGTCTGATTAGGGGGACGGATCAGTACTTGAGAGAGTGGACTTTCTTAGTTTTTTCGTTATTATGAACTTTGTCTTCTTTAGGTGTTGGTTGTTTGGAGATGTTGCTAAATGCGAGGAATTATAGGCGGGCGACATTAAAATATGTGACTATTGCCGTAATAAATAATACTGCCAATAATCGAAAACAAAGGGAACTAGAGAATACCACTTAAGGAATCAATCAGAACTATGAGGTCGACTCGTAATCGCAATTTTCGACAAGGCGAATGATACGCTATTCTAATAGTAGTTGATTGTCGTGGAAATAAGCACCGTAGTATAATGGAAGTTCTATTAGAATACTACGGTGTTTATTCCTATTCAATACTAGTTCCCTAGTATTGATTGTGGCCTTGTTATATATATCTTTGCGTATTTCTACCGTTTAAGGGCGATTAATTGGACTGTAGTTCTTTATTTCTTCCCCATCTCCTTTTTTTTAATGCGAAGTCGAGTTGGGTAGAGGCAAAAGCGATACAAAAGATAACTAAATTATTATTTCCTCCCACACAGGATCTTTGACCCGCGACCTTCGCCAATACCTGAGCACCCGCTTCCCGAAGGGTGGCGTCGATCATGAGCTGCAGAACACGATTCGCGACAACGTGTACCTCCGCACAGTACCCGTGACCACAAGGTCGCCCCGCAACGGCGAAATTGACGGTGTCGACTACACTTTCCTCTCTTACGACGAATTCCACGCTCTCCAGCGCTCAGGGACTCTCCTCGAGGCCGGCATTTTCGAGGGTGGGTTATGAGAGGTGTTCCTTCCTCTGTGTGTTTCTAAGCCACTTGTGCCAGAGAGGTAGTGTCAGGAAGAAGCTTAGGTGCCCTCGACTTGAGGCTGGGACCCCTCTTTCGTGGGGCGGGTATGGTAAATGACTTAAGGTCTATAGGGAAAATAGAAAGATAGACGAGTCTCGAAGTGTCACGAATGTAGCTTGATTAACAAGGCCTCCGTGACGCCTAATTGAGGAACAAGGCGGCCCTTTCTTACCTTAATTCCCACCCCTCTCCATGTACTCGTGCTTATTTTAAATGTTTTGTCATGGGAAGAATGTCGAGCAATACATTCTCGGGTATGTGTGGCGAAGGAGGAGAAGAAATCTCTTGGCTAATTCGTCTTTATCTGCTTCGCAGTCACTATTTTAGATGGGTGGAGGTCGTCCACCTCCCCCCTTTCTTGTTAATACCCCTCCCGCCTATAGTCATCTTCTTCCTTCTAATATCTCGGTCCTCACTAATACCACATACCCACAACCACCCCTTTAAGTTCCTTTCCGTTCAATATCCTAATACTCTAATATCTGCCTGCTGCTTGTATATATATTTTTAGTTTTTTATTAATCACTTTATTCCTTAAAGCTTAATGGCGCATGTTCAAGGAATTGTATCTACTAATTGCATGCAATAGCTACCACCGCGAATGCACGGCTTAAGCATAACCACGTCGCAGTTCCTGTCTGGACGTAAGTAGCATGCGCCTAGTTCGATGCCTCGTTGTGATCCGCTCCCGACGATTTTGTGTAAATCCCTTCCCTTCCTATCTTTGCGGCTGTTTCGTGGGTGCTCACTTCGGATGCCACTGGTTGTTGACTCCTGTACTTCCGGGTTGTCCCTCCCCAAACGTGTTTTCTCTTCATCCGGCCCCCGGGGAGCATTCTCTAAGCATGTATGTGATGGGTTTCAGGTCCTTAATATGGTACTACAATTCCTTCTCGGTGTTCCCGCTTGAGTTGGGGCACCATGGTGGAAGAGGCTCCCAGGGAATGGAGTGGGAGTAGCAATCCCACCTCAAGTCGGGGCTCAATCGCCAGTGACTCAACGACCTTCGGGGACCAGGAGGTCGTGTATCCCCGGGCGAAGAAACGGCGACGCCAACTAGAATACTTCCTGTGTCGGCGGAGAGTGGCTCCCTCGCCCCCATTCTGTGACTGGGAGGGGAGCCAGGATCGACTGTCGCCCCAGAGAGCTGCCGTTCCTGCGGCTTTGAGCTCCTTCTTCGTCGACCAAGAGTTCCGCTCGAGCAGCTCCCTAGCGGCCCGGCAGCTACTGCGGGAAGGTCCTGTGATCGTTCAGAGGGAGTCACCGTCATGGCTCCCCCCTTCGGAGGAAGGTTCGTCATCCCCTTTGCCCCTGGGAAGCTCATCTTCGGAAGGGGGCCCTCTTTTTCTCTCGAACCCCCTGGCTTCGGCATCCACTCTGTCCACCGCCTCGTCCCTGCCATGCCTGGATTTCGGGGTCACGGTGTGTGGCGGGGACCATGTCTGGGGCCCGCGGGCGGCGCCCTGGGTCTCTCGGTTGCTCCGCCTTGATAGGCGCGACGAGAACTCAGAGTTTGCGAAAGAACAGCCCATTCCAGAGCAGCGACGGAGGCGAAGTTTATCAGTCGGGGACCTTCACGCCCTGGAGAAGGGCGAGGACTCTCCTTCCTCGGAGGGATCGTGCCCCGATTGCAGCTGCTGCAGGGTCGCCCACTGGCCATGGGAGGTGGGTTCATCGAAAATGGGTGAAAATGCGGCCTATGCCCTCGTCTTGGATAGGGGTGGGGTTCACTTCATGACTCTAAGGAGACCTCCCAAATTGCCCACAAGAACCTCCTCCCTCCCTGACGTACGGTCCCAGGGGACCGATACCCCGACAATAGAAAGAGGAGAGAACGGGGCCTCCGCACACCCAGACTCTTCCGAAGAGCGGAGGACCGTGATGGAGCGACCGTCGATCATCCCCGAAGCCCAACTGAGGTCTTGTCGAGTGAAGGGTCCTATATTGGAACCAACACCTCCCGTGCCCCTCCAGCGGACGACGTTCATATCGCGGTCGAACCCCGACCGCTTCAGCGTGGTTCGATCCCAAGCCGAACTTTTGAAGCGACGCGCGTCACAGGGTGTGATGGCCGCCGCCTCGAAATCAGAGGAAAACGAGCGAAGCGGAAGCATAGAAATCCCGTCTCCCGGGTTGCATGGCGGTGAAGGTGAAGATGGTGGGCATGTTAGTGGTGGTTCTTTGGTAGCTAGCTCGCTCTGGCGCTTGCGCTCTTCAGCAGCTCCCCCTTGGGGAGGCCTTCGCACGCTCCCTGCAGGTATTCTTTCCTCATTCTTTTTTTGTCCTTCCAAGCTCCGTTTTCCTTTTGTACTTCATTCGTATTTTGTTTTTCCTTTCGCTTTATTTCTTTGCCTGTTTTTTTAATCGTTTCCTTTCTTTTACCTTTCTCAGTGCGTGCTTCTTGAATGAACACATGAATGATAAATGCGCATCCCTTTACACCCAGACACACGGACGCACACAGCTGTATATACCGCTTACCCCAACCCTGTTCCCGTGCCTACCTTAACTTACGCCATTCCCCGTTTTGCAGGTAATCACTACGGTACTCCCAAACCTCCCGCCCAAGGTGGAGAGGTGGGCAGGGGTAGTGCCCCCTACCTGTCTGGGGCGCATCCCAGCTCTGAAGGCAAGCGTCGTCGAAATCGCTCTAATGTAGAAGCTATGGCGGCAAACACCATGGATGCCCCGCCCCTTGGGGTCGAATCCTTCGGGAGCGGCCCCGTTCCCTACCAGCCTGCCTCGGACTGCGACCCCGGCGCCAACTCCCCCCCTCCGGCAGCTGAGTTGGGGCCCCTCCCGCCCAACTGGGAAAAAGCCTTCACCGAGAATGGGGAGCCCTACTTTATTGAGTGAGTATTCGCGCATAAAGCCTACTTCCGATTTCCTCTTCATACCAGGGGCACTAGGGTATTCTTAGTCTCCTTTACACCCCTGTAGATCTATCCTTCACCATGCGCAACCCCTTAGCCGGGTACCCTGTGTAGACTTGTAACTGGTACCTGCAGGGGTCCCACGTCCTCATCTCAGTGAATTTCAGTTGTGCGTCCCTTCGGAGCCCCAGTGGTTGCAGGAGTTGCTGCGACCTAAAGTCCTACACTTTTTAACTGTTTATCTTCACTACTTTACTTAGCAACTTTGTGACACGCCCATAGATGGTTGGTGTAGCTGGCCCCGCAGGGAGGCACCCTTTGTAGACTTAGGCTTGGTACCTGTAGGAGCAACACGTTCTCTCGGCCCGAGTGCCCATAGGGAAGGCCTGGCTCAGAGGGTTGACCTGAACTCTTTGGCAATGGCTGGGGAAGCTGGTGCATTCCCCTTTTCCTCTCTACGCACCCAATACCCTCTTTATTTTTCCTTGGAATTAGGACCCGACCTGAGTCTGTGTTAGCAAGAGAGTCCTGGATCCTCTATAAAAAAACAAAACAACGCTCGCCGATAGCAAGAGATCATGAGTTGAGGGTTCCTTGGTTTAGGGGGTGCGATAAATGAGAAAAGCGGGTTACGTCCCAATGACACCTTTCCTGCGTGTATTTAGGGGACGACCTTCCTGCGCTCCTTCTCAGGTGCCCAAGACTGCTTATGGTGGGCGGGTGTTACTGTCTTTTTGGGAGTCCCGTCTCAGAGTCTGCTATAACAGATCTTCAGATCCTGGCCGTCTTGTCGAGAATTAATATTAACGTAAGGAAATGAATGAATAGTGCCGAAAAAAGATGCTGCAAAGCCCAAATGGACTATCCCGCAGCCATTAATGTAAGGGAATCCACCCTGCTGTTGTCCTGGTTGCTCACTTGTGTGCTGCGGCCTTTGAGGAACGACTTTCCATTGGGCAACTTCTGATCCGTGGGCGTTGCTGTCGCTGCACAGGTGCCAACATTACTCTTTAACCCACCAAGTGCGGAGACCTGTAAAGTTCGAAACTCCAAGTGGGGGTTTTACCCACCAACCACCAACCGCGTTTTCTTATTATTCACAAGTGGTCGGATCTTTCGTTTGCCAGTTAATTTTCCAAAATTTACACTACCATGGTGTTGTGGTAGGCAAGGAATTCAACATTCCCATATCGACCGCAGTAGGGCATCCCCTCCAAACATTTGTCTGCGACAAGGGCGCTTTCCCTTTGCCCTCTTCGGACCCAGCCTTGGGAAGCTCCACATGATAGAGGTGCTTTCCTAAGGGTCCGTCCAAGGATCTATAGTAGAGAGGGAGGCTTAACTATCCAATAGATAATGCTCGGGATTTCCCATTTACCCACTTCTTCAGTCAGAGTCGCCTCCGGACAACTACTAGCAGTGGCTTCCCCTTTGCTCTCCTCGATGACTGACGATTAAAGGAGGGCCCGCCTTAATTGCTTGCTGCCCCCTTTGTCAACCCCAAACTCTTCATTTTGGATAAGGATAAGGCTTGAAACCCCTTACGCCGGTGGCTAGAAGATGGTTCATTCCTCGCCCGCCTCCTAAATAGAAATAAACAAAATCTAAAAATAACAAAAAAAAACTGGGGGGGGGTTACTCTCCTTCCGCCGCTGGAAGGATCCCCTTCCGTTTCGACAAATTTGCCAGGCCAGGACCAGCACGTCGGACCCCGGAGCGCCCGCGCCCGCGTGTGAGGAGGTCGAAACCAAGACGAATTCTGAAGTTGAGTGAGGTGATTGGAGGTTCATGACGTTCGAGCCCCTGATCGAAAGCCTATTCGGGATTTTCGACCCCGCTGGCTTAAAAAGCTTTCTCGTTATTCGCTCCTGATGGCAGCATGTTGGCCCAATGTTGCATCTTCCACCAGAGAGTAGCATGTTAGCTTGATTGGTAGAGAGCCTAAGGTATCCCGTTTGCTGTATGGGCCCTATTATTTCTTCTTTTGGCACAACACTCAATGGCTCGCGTATAAAAGTGACACCGCGTGTGGTGAAGAAACGCGAGCGGTGCTACTCGATAACCACTCCTACACGTTTGATATTGCCGGTTGGTATCGCTACCGCCTCGAGGCATTCGGTCCGCGTCTTCTCGAGAAAGTGGTCCTGGCTGTTTAGGCCGCGGACCCGATCTCTTTTAGAGAGTCGAAGGATTTGGTCATGTCGCGACCTGGAACGTCCTATGCCTCTCATGTTAAGAAAGCACACCATGTCCAGACTCCCTCCAGGCCTACGACCACGGAAGCTTCTGCGCCCATTTAAAACCCTTCTGCAGATTTTAACCCCATCCGCCGGGTGCTGTCACGTCCCGCCGTCTAAAACTAGCCCCCACGTGAGACTGTCTCTAGCAAGGCGAAGCGGCTCCTCGCCTTCACACTGACATGAGGCAAACTCTTCGAAACTGGTCGTGAGACCAGCTTCTTCAGGAGACTAGAGCACGTGTCTCCTGCCCACCTTTCTAGGATATAATGATTTTGTACCTCACCAAAAAGGATGGGGACATTGCAGGAGGATGCGCGAGGGAGGTATACTTTTATTTCTGCGTACATTTCACCGTCAGCCGACTTCAACGCGGGGTCTTCCTCCGCGTCGTGGCATGGTTGCCAACGGATTTGAACGATATGCATCCCCTCTCGGGAACTACACGACCAATCACTCGATTTCTTCGACTTAAACTGCTCTTGTTCTATCCGGAGTCACGGGCTGACTTTTGGTGGGAGTTAGTCGAGAACTTTAATGGTAGTAACGACTTTCCCATTCAAGTATCGTTTTATGGGCCGTTGCTCCCTGAAAAACCACATCCGTGATGCTTTGACCTGGCGAGTTGGTCTGCATTTCAGGAGTTATCAGATTTCTCTATCCCACTCGAGGATTTCAGGTCGGTTGATGAGGCCGTTTAGTTCTCCAGTAACCTTATCGCCGTGAGACTACCTACCATTCCTATAATGTTTAGGCGTTTTGTACCCCTTCTGCCTCGGTGCTCGACCGAGTGAGGGCCCGCAAAGAAGCGATATGCCTTCCTACGCTATAAGCACCGCTCGAGCGACTTCACCTTGGTTAAATTTCGTTGAGCTAGAGCTAGGTTCCGGTATACCGGATGACGTAGGTAAGTATCTTCACTTAACGGGAAGTCCCCTCCAGATGTGTGGAAGAGAGTCAAACAGTTTCGGGGCAAGTTTTTACCAGCGAGACGGTCACTCCGTGACCGCTTTCTCCACATTCTCTAGCTGCTGCTATTCTGCTCCGCCAGTTTTCATTGTACAATCTGAGGTTTCTGAAGGACCTCAACTGGGATTTTAGCTCAGGAGACAGAGAATCTTTCAACTAAATGTTTACGCTGAGTTACATTCCACTTTCGCGTCATGCGCGGATACTAGCCTTTTTTTATTAACTGCTGGGGCCACTTCTGCACAATTCGGCTTCCGTAAGTTCCACTCCCACGACGGATTCTCTGCGTGGCTTACCTTCGTAGGAAGTCTTTTGCCACCCTTTTAGATCTAGGTAAAGACTATAAGGCCGCATGGCGGTAGGGTATCGTGGAGATCCTCCACACCATGTGGGTGAAGGGACGCCTCTCCTCATATAGGTTCTTACCAGATGATCGATTCTCCTTAGTGGTTGGGTGAGACCTTTCCTGCCCTATAGGGCAGAAATAGTATGTCTTACAGGTAAGTGTCTTTGTCCCACTGCCTTGAAAATCAACGTTATCACATCGGTGCTGCCGGAAGATTTTTTTGTTATGACGAAGCCCCGATAGCATTTCTGGAGCGTTCGTTTACTCCGACATGCGTTGAACCGCATCTCTCGCTATGACGAACCGCACAGGTTTCGATTTTCCATGGACCTGATGCATTGCACTTCTGTCGCTACCCACTGATTCATTCCGTCCAGGACTCTTCCTAAACGGGAGTAGCCTAAGTGGTGGACTTTCAGTTTTCATGGTCTTGTTTTTGACCAGGTCCTCACCTAGGAAACTCTTATCGGCAGCCTTCGGGGTTTTTTGTACCCTCGCCATGGACATTCTTAGTTCTGTGACGTTCAGCATTTGAGGTGCTGATAGGGCTAACGCTTTGCTGTTTTATCGTTCCTTTGTTCGCAAAACTTTACTACGGTTGCGAGTTTTACGTATCCGCAGCCGATCGGGTATTGCGCAAGGTGGACTTTATCCACCACCCTGGTCTCCGTTTGTCGATGTGTGCCTTCCGCACGTCTCCTATTAACTGCCTGGTTGTTGATGCTTGAGAGAGATGCTCGATTTGCGCCGAACACAGTCCATTATGCGTTTGTCCGACCGCGCCCGACTCTACTGCAGTTACCAGAAGCTCTCGCTGCATCGCCAGCCGATCTCGACGATGCACATGTCGCCAAGGGACTTCAAAACTTTCGGCTTTTGTGCTAAACAGCTCCTTCAGAACTCTGTGGAACTCTCCGAATGGCGGTGCCTCTGTTTCTGCCCATGGTGCCACCTTTGATTGATTTGTCGCTCTACCCCACTAGCTCAAAAACTTCAACACCGCTCGGATTATTGCTTCCAACCTTTGTGGGGGCGACACTTCGTGTACGCTGGAGTCGTGCCACTGCACACGGATGGCTCCAAATCCGAAGAGGGGGCCTGACTTCCTTATCTAATTCCAATTGTTTTAAGTTTGCAGAGCTGGTTCCAATACACTCGGTACAGGAGATAACGCGTCTTGACCGGTTCGTAGGCCGATTGTGATTTTAAAGGACTTACAAAGCGCCCTGAATTTTCTTTTTTTTATTGACCCCCCTTCCCCTCTGGTTCGCAGTATTCCTGATGTTATAAGTTGACTAGTTGGCAGGAATCAAGTCATCCCTCCGTGCTGCTTGCATAGAAGATGGGAAACGCCCGACGGGAACCTGCGCGCCATTGCACCGCCACTGGTCCCGTGAACCTATCCCCGAAAGTCGCGAGGGCTGCTGGTTCATTTGTCTCGTAAGCAAATTGAACACACGTGTGTCGCACCCTCATGTCACGATTGCCTGGTTCCTGAAGACTCAGGAGTGACATTCTACACGTGTCACTCCTTTACGGAGAATTACCACCACAATTCTCTAAAGTTGAAGTCTAGCAAAATAAGTAACCCCCTCCTACCGAAGTGCCTGTGAGCATCCCCACTATGCTTATCGAATTCTCTCACCTTGGCCGTTGCGTTGAACTCAGGACTTCTTGTTTCTCCGTACCCTTGGTGCCAAAAGACGCCGTTGGCATGTGTCACTGGCACTCGTTAATTGCATGTTCCACGGCGAATTGGTTAGCTACGCTGGCTTCTGATGCAGTGAGCTCTGTTTTACCCCAATTTCAATTTATTCAACGGGCGTAATGTTAACCCAGCTTTTCATCTCCTAGAGGTCGATTAATGGGGACCCATACCCAACGCCCTTTAACGCCTGCAGGTCGCAAAAGAACAGGACTTGAGGGCTCCTTGTTGTTGAGCCGCGATTAATGGGAAGATTGGTTTTGTTCCAATAACCCATTCCCTACATCCGTTCTCTGGTGCATAAGGTTGTACTTTTTATGGCAGGCAATACTGTGTTTTTCAAACTAGCCACCCTGTAAAGAAAGAACAAATAGAGTTTTAGAGTGGTCATTTCCAAGTGGATATGAGATGACCAACCCATCGGGGTGCAATCATAGAATGGAACCACCCCCACTCGGATGTATCCCGCGTTAGGTTAAGTTGCAATGGAACTTCCATTTCCTATATGTTGCATGAACTACAAACACGGGAGTGCTATAAAGTTCCCACAGTACGCAAATGCTCACAGAAGGCTCAGCGACACTTAAGGTTGATGAGGGTCCTACAGCACAAGTTTTAGGCTCAAAAGCTTTCTCTCTTAATCTCCCAAACGGTCTGAGGGAGCAGAGATGCCATCTGCTCCTGGGAAAAACGATAGACAACAACAAATATTGGTTTCATCCCCTAGTAAAACGCCCCAGATGAACTCTCCACTGGCAGGGGTTCTAAAGATCAAACGCCCTGTATCTGGTTCCTGGTTGCAGCGGATTTGTCTGAGAAGTCCCGACATGTTCTGACGTGGGAGGGGACGTTTCTTATGTGAGTTGGTTTGAAACCACAGTTTGGAATGGTTTCTTTTTTATGTATGTGCGAATTGTTTTGTGCGTGATGGAGCCTGGGTACAGGGTGGGGGGATTCTTTGGAGTGCTCCACACGCCTTCTCACCCTGTAACGATGCCTGTGTACACGGATGGCTCCAAATCCGAAATGGTGGTCGGCTTCCACGCTCCCCCGCCCCTCTTGTTTGAAGTCGGCGGGGCTCTACTGGGCGCTACGTCTCTCTTCACGGCCGAAGTTGGTTACAATACACCGCTCGGTATATGAGATGACGTGTCTTGCCTGGTTCGGAGACCGGATGATGATCTTTAGAGACTCACAAAGCGCCTTGAGTGCTCTCGGTTCATTGGTTCACGGTTTCCGTGAGACTGGTGGATGTCGATATTATCTACTGCTGGGTTCCTGGACATGTGCAAATTGTGGAAATAATAGCGCTGATAGGTGCGCAAAAAATGTCCGTGAAGACTGGGCGACTGGACCAGCCATTCGCTCTTCCCCATTCTGACTGCATGACAGGAGTCATGTCAGCCCTTCGAGCTACTTGGCAAAGAAGATGGGGAAACTGCTGACAGGAACCTAAAGTTTAGCGCGATTGCGCCCGACTTTTCTCTTGGACTTTCTCCTACAATGCTTTGGCGGCTTCATGTCGTTTTCTGTCGTGTTAAAATCGGACACATTCGTTGGATGCTTCGCCACTTGATGGAGCCCTCCTGTACATTATGCTTGGTTCCCCAGACTGTTCGGTTCATCTTGTCGTGAGCCCCAGTCTAGGGGATCTTCGTGCACGTTACTCGTCTTGACGGGTTTCTACAATCTTGATTGCGGCCTGATAGAGTTTTGAGAGGATTCAGGCCTCCTCCACTGAATTGTCGGATGGTTTACGCAGCCTTATGCTCTTGCAGGCATTCGCTAGGATCGAGACTATAAATATCGTTGTATCCTTCGTTCATTTTGGGTGTGTTACGAGTGTTGGGTGAATATGCTTCTGCGTAACCTTAGTATGTAATGTGGTTGCTAGGAGGAATATCACTTTGCCCTTGACTTACCCCTAATACCTCTACAGTATCAGTTCATTTTGTCGCCTCTGAATCGGATACACTCGCGGGACGCAGCCTTTTTTGAGGGAAGGGTCCTCTTAATATTTGTGTTAAGACTGCTTCGTCTTCGTCCCTCAGACGGCCATGTACATTTTTGTTGTGTCCTCTTATATGGGAGCTTCGTGAGCTGTACGGGCGGGGTCGCTACTGGCTGTCGCAAGTCTTTTGGTATGGGGTGGGGGCGCTCCTGCACACCCGATTTTGGTCTGTGGAGTTATCGGATGTGGTGGGCCTCTTCCATAGTATGTAATTATTTAAATTTTGGTTGCACGCTCAGGCCTGCGGCCATCCCCTTGGTACAGGAACAACTCTTGTGAGTCTTTGGTGCTTGTTGCTGGTTTTTCGTTTTGTTGTTGGCGACTCCCTTTTTCATTTAGTATTTAGTGTAGCCTTGTCTAAAGATGGGTCTTAGGGGCCCCTTGCGCCTTTAAGCTTACAGCGATTATCATTCTGATCTTTATGTGCATTTTATTATCCGTTCGGCGAATCTCATCCACGAGGCGTAGGACGGATGGCGTAACTTACTTCCACTCCGCCGTTTGCGTACAGTTGTTCGAAAACCATCGTTCGAATGAGCCATTTTTTTTCAATTTCAAGTAAAATTATTCGAAAATAAGGTCGTAGGCAACTTAAAAATTGAAGTCGTCATATATAAACAAAAACATATTTCTTATTTCGATTTAAAATTTTGTAAGCTTCCGCGTCTCATCATAAAATTGATGGATGAGGTTGTTTTCTCTTATAAGAGGACCGATATTTTATGTCTTAAATATTTAATTTCATTAAAGTATCTTATAATTTGATTATAATTGTTTGATTTTTGAATCATTATTTTAAGCATAATTCGAACAACGGTTTTTCGAACACTTTCACCAAACCCACTCGTCTACCCCACCCGGCCTTCACTCACATGAGCTATCCACTATTCCATCGCGGAAACCTCATGAAACGGTATTTATATCCATACACCCTGACGTTGAATGGCTGATGTGCACTGTCCCTACTCCTCGCCAAGGGTACTCTGTTCCATGGTTAGTGTCAGCACACAATATGTCCAATCCCGCACTTCCAGTCCAACGAGGACCGTCCTCTGGTTTCCTCGAACGTGTCATTCAGATCTTTATGCCAATCTGATTATCCGGGCGGGACTCTCCCTACTTGTTCAACTTTATCGCTGTACCGTGTATTTCCAGCTTCTATCCCTTGAAGTAGTCAATTCTACCCTCCTTTCATAGCCACGTGGCCGGGACATCTTCGTGGTTGGACCCGAGACTGGCGCGGGTGCAGAAGCGCAGCGCGGAGGAGTGTGCCGAGGACGAGCTACCATTTGGTTGGGAGCGCATCGACGACCCCCAGTACGGCACTTATTACATCGACCACGTGAACCGCAAGACTCAATACGAAAACCCGGTCCTCATGGCCAAGGGCCAGCTGCTCGACGAGACGGTCACGCCTTCCTCGCAGGCTGGTGAGTGATCCTCGATTCCTCTTGGGCTTCGGGGCGTAGGTGGCTGCTCTTTATTGAGGTGGCTTATTTCTTTTCGCTGCCACCGTCATTGACTTTCTTGGTCGCCATAAATTTCTTTATTGACCAGCGGGGTTGAGAAAAGAGGCCCCTTTTTTTAATGTGGTTAATCCGGTGAAGTGTGTGAGTTTAGAGGAGCTTCACGTGCGCTTTCCCGGCACCACCGGGACAGCGCTGACCGTTACCGTCTCTCCTCTGTGCCGAGGGAAAGTTTATTTCTCCAAGATATATAACCTAAATTTAAAATTAATTGCCCGTTCGGCTGTTTGTGAGGTCTTCTTAGCCTTGTCGGAGGTAGTGCTCCTCACTTCTTTAGATTATAATTGTTTAGGAGTATGCTGTATATATGTGGCTATAATGACAAAAGAAGGGGTGATAGCAAAGAAAAAGAATGGCGCTGTAAGAGAGGCCAGGAGAAAAGTGATTTTCACTTGTGACTTATAATCCCAATGATAGACGTGTTTGGAGACGATATGGGAGGGGTGTAGTGGGGTCTCCAGCGGGACTGAGTCCCTGACCCGAGAGGCCTCGGCCCTGGTTGCTATGGGCAATGAAGCCATTGAGTTGTAATTGTGGCGATCGGGGCAGGGCACGCAATCTTCTTGAAACTGCTTAAATGTTTCGCAACAAAACCGGGCTCTCATTGGAACTCATAAGAAGTAATCGTCAGAATTGTTAGAGTATTTATACCAACGAAATGATATGGAAATTTTCATGATTTGTTATTTTTTTCGTTGAGTATCGTCTGGAAAAATTCTGATTGGGAGTACAAGAAGGATAACTGAAGGATTGATCGATAGGGGATGACTAGGGGTGGTGGTAGAGAGAGTAGTATGCGTGGATATAAAGTATTTCGCGCTGAGACAACTTTGAAGACGAGTTAAGAGGTGTAAAGTATATGACTGTTTTATAGATCTAGAGAAAGCTTATGATGGGATAGATAAAGAAGAAATGACAAGAGCTGGGATTGTACGAGTGGCAACTTTTCAATCGTGTCAACAGTATTCATTTTTGAAGTAAGGCATGCGTTAGGGTGGAAGATATCCGGAGCGATTGGTTTGATTGATATACGTGTGTAGGTGTGCGTGTAAGACATGTTTGTGTGATGTCACCATGGCTGTTTAATATCTTTATGGATGAGGTAATGAGAGAAGGGGGGGATGCTGTATGATGATCTAATGTAGGTGGTTGATAGTGATAGGGATTCGGAAATGTTGATTGCCGCTTTTGATAGGCTGTGTGAGAGGAAGGGTTTAAAAGTGAAGGCCCCCCGTAAGGGGCGCGGTGATTTGCCATCCTGGCCGCCGTGCTGACGGGACTCAGCACCCCGTCCGACCCCAGCTTAGCCTCTTCTCCTTCCTTCAGACACTTGTGTTTCCCCCTTGTTTCCTCGCTTTTCATACAACCTCTCCCACAACTTTCTCTGGTCAGCCTCTAATTTCACAGGGTAGATGCTGACCTTCTCAGCCAACTATCCCGGATCGGGGCTGATGGGGGAGGGGACAATGTTACCTAACCCCTGAGCTCCTTTTTGGAAGGGCAGGTTTTTAAAAACCTGCTTCATCCCCACCCATACCTTCCTCACATCCTTTTGTCTTCTCTCTTCACACACTATCAATGTTACGCCGCGTCCAAGGTGGAGCCACCATACTGAGGAACTGCCAGGCCACCAGGCGGGAGGAGTAGTCCAAAATGGCGGCACCTAGCTCTGCTAGGCCTGTATCACCCTTCGCAGAGTTGTCCACTGCGGGGGGTGATTAGCGTTTGCATCCCG
Organism: Ceratothoa steindachneri; assembly: GCA_963969495.1. Classification (NCBI taxonomy): domain Eukaryota; kingdom Metazoa; phylum Arthropoda; class Malacostraca; order Isopoda; family Cymothoidae; genus Ceratothoa; species Ceratothoa steindachneri. The sequence goes on from CAXAKS010000412.1 coordinate 31,365, forward strand.
TAAAAAAAAGGGGTCACCATGTACATGGATGAAAACGTACCAAAACCCAAATCTCTGCCCATTTCCCCTTTAAGAACAACGGAGCCGCCCTCAGGCAGCTCCACAGAGAAAAGGGAGGTTCCCACTGTGGTTTTCCAGGGAACCCTCCATAACTCTTCAACCGGAGAGGAGGCTTACTCATCTCCAGTGCCTACGGGTGCAGGGGGCTCCCCCTCAGCCCCTTCCTTGGAGTCACGTGACTCCTCAAATCTGGCAATCCCGCCTTTGCTTCCACAGGGGACTGCCAGGAAAGCCAGCAGGCAGCCCATAACCGGCCTCCCGCTGAAGCAGCTCGGTAGGGCAAACCCCCTTAGGGGGGAGAGGGAAGAAAGGCCCCATCGGCCGCTTCACTCTAAAGACCTGCAGGCCCAAATATTAAATCTAGCGGGGGTGAAGGCCTATGCCCCCCCCCCCCAAAGAACATGGACGAAACTGAGATGTCATGGGGGGGGGGGCAAATGGAGCCCCTTCCCTGAGATAGACATGCTTCCTGAAGCAGACCAGCCTCAGAAGGTGGGGTCTTCCATAGGGGCAGTTTCGGGCTCGGCATCAAACACCGATCTTGATTCTGTCCCTGTGCGGGGCCCTCCCCAGAAGGGTCGAGCTGCTAAGACATCACAAGCAGTGGAGGGATCTCCTCCTCAAGTCGGTGCCCCCACGACTGCTGGGACCTTCACCATCTCGGCGAAGGACCTTGCAGAGGCCGGCCTATCTGGCCTAGCAGCTCCTGCTGTGGGAGGGGAGAAGCGGGCCCATTCCCCGCCCTCCTCTCCTAAAAAGAAAAAGACGTAAAAAAACCCCAAAACGACTCGGGGCTCTTGTCCGTCAACGGGGCCCGCGGGGACGGACGAAGCCGCTAACATCGTTGAACGCGACCAAGCCAAGATCGGCACGTCCGGCCCCGCTGCTTGCCTGGGCAGGGAATCCAAAAATAAGAGAAAAAGTGTTCAGAGCGAAGCCTCGATTACGTCGAGGCCCCTCATTCAGAGGTTACCTGGCGTTTTCGACCCCGCTAGCTTCAAACGCTTCTTAGTTATTCGCTCCACTGATGGCAGCATGTTGGCCAAAGGTGACCCGTTTCTCGGACGGGAGCCTTTTGGCGAATGCGGCGGATCCTTCCGAGGCGGCCAAGATAAGTGCTCTTCGGACACTTGATGGCACCCCGGTGAGTGTGACACCGCACTCTACCATGAACTTTGTGAAAGGAGTAGTTTATGAGAGGGAACTCGTAGACTACTCCATAGAAGATATCACTCTAGAACTGGCCGAACACGGAGCGGTCAAGGTCGAGTGTGTGACGAGAAAACAGGGGGGGCCTTGAGACCCACCCCTACACTCTTCGTTACATTCGACTGTGACGAGCTCCCTGAGTCGGAGCGTGCCGGTTAGTACCACTACCGCGTGAAGGCATTCATGCCACTGCAGCGGAGGTGCCATTATTGTCACCGCTTCGGCCAAGGCCGCACACGATAAATCCAAATTGTGTGTGGCCAAGTGTGTCAATTGCAGAGAGCCGCACTCCGCTTCTTCGAAGCAATGTGGTGCATATGTCCTTGAGAAAGAAATCCTGGCCATTCAGGCCCAGGATCTTCTCTCATTCCGCGAGGCTAAGGACTTGGTCCTGGCCTGCCCGGCTCTGCCTTGGACGTCTTACGCCCCAATGCTTAGAAAGACGCCCTCTGCTCCTGGCTCATCCAAGTCAACGAGCACGGTTGTTTCCGCGCCCATTCGGAGCCCTTCAGCGGGTTCTACTCAACCCGGGCGCCCCCCTGGCAAAGCTGGCGGCACATTGGGTTCACACCCAGCCCCGGCTAAAACCAGGGCTATCCCTTCCCCCAGCGTGACCGTTTCCCGTAAGGCGAAATGGCCACGCGCCTCCACCGAGTTGTTAGACTCACAGGAGGCAACACCCCTGAAGTTGGTCGCCAGGCCATCTTCCGGGGTTCCTAAAACTGTCCCCCGAAAGGAGGACAGCCATAAAGGAGCTTCGGCTCCTTCGCCCACGCCTAGTGATGTGCTGGGTGGCTCGGAGACGTTGGAACCTCGAAAAGAGGGCCCCCTCGCCTCCGAAGCCACAACGCTCGCCAAGGGTTTCGAGGCGTAGGAAGGAAAAAACTCGCATGGCGAGCCCCCCCTATCCCAATAAATCCTCGAAGGCGACAGCGCCCGCGGTTCTGCTTCCCGGAAGCGGACGGCCATTTCCGTGAGGGTCTTCTCTTCGAAGAGGGCCCCCGCGTCTCCTCCGAGCTAGGGCTGGAGGGCATATTCCTTCAATGGAATTGCCGCTGACTTCCGGCCATTTGGGAGATGCTGCGGAGGCTCATTTCGTCCCGGTGCCCGTTAGCTATTTTTCTGCATGAGACCATGCTAGGTGCGTGCTCCCTGCCCACCCTCCCGGGGTATAAGGGTTTTGCGACCCTACCACCACGGGATGGGGGCCGGGCTGGGGAATGCGCGGCTTACACCCGGCATGATGTCTCCTTCATGTTTTCATTTTAGATACCTCCTTTCAGGCAGTGGCTGTGCAGCTTCACCTGGATAGGAGGTATACTGTTATTTCTGCGTACATTCCACCGTCAGCTGACTTCGACGCGGGGGACTTCCGCCGCGTCGTGGCACGGTTACAGAGCCCCTTTCGCTTGCTTGGAGATCTGAGCGGCAGACATCCTCTCTGGGGGGATTACTCAATAAATCCAAGGGGACAAGTCCTTGCTGATCTGATCGAAGAGCATGAGATGGGTGTCCTAAATGTGGATGAGTTTACGCATCACTGCCCGAGAACCGCTTCATTTTCTTGCCTTGATCTATCTCTGTGCTCTCCGGATGCACAGCCTGATTTTGATTTGGGGATGGTCGATGACCTCCATGGTAATGATCACTTTCCCATTGAAATATCATTTTCTGGGCCAGTGTTGCCTGAGAGCCCCGCTCGGTGGTGCTTGGCGCGGGCGCGGTGGCCTGCATTTCAGGAAATGACTGAATTCTCTATCTCAGTCGAGGAGTTTAGGTCGGTAGATGAGGCCGTTGAGTTCTTCTCCAGCAATCTCATCGCCGCGGGCCTGACTACTATTCCAAGAACGTCTGGCCGTTTTGCACGCCGATCACTCCCGTGGTGGTCGGCCGAGTGGGAAACGGCACTCAAACAGAAGCGTTATACATACATGCGCTATAAGCGCCGCCCGAACGATTTCACTGTCGGTGAATTTCGTCGGGCTAGGGCTAGGTTCCGGTATATTTCGAATCACGCCCGCTAGCTCTTCTTCACTTAATGGGAAGACCCATCTAGCAGAGGTGTGGAAGCGAGTCAAAAGGATTCGGGGCAAGTTCTCGGAGGACCCCTCTCCCGTTCTCCAGGAGAATGGGACCGCAATCTCGGACCCCACGTCCCTGGCGGAATCCTTCGCGACCGCTTTGCCCGCATTCTCTAGCCGGGATACTGCTCCACCAGCATTCAATGCATGTAGTGATGTCGCGGAAGGCCGCCGACTGGACTTTACCTCCAAAGGCGGAGAACCCTTCAACGATAGGTTTACTCTGAGTGAGTTGCGTTCCGCTCTTGCTTCATGCGCGGACACCGCCCATGGTCCGGACGTTGTCCAGTACGCCATGCTTCGACACCTGGGTGAGCGAGGCATAGCCTTTCTGTTATATTTGTTCAACAGCATCTGGGTAACCTCCCATACTCGTGGTGAATCGCTACTGTCTTATCTTTTCGCAAACCGAGGAGAGATCATTCTACCCCGGCCTGTTTCCGCCCAATTTCTCTAACTTCCTGCGTGTGCCATTTGATGGAGAAATTGGTAAATGTTAGATTAGTTTTTTTTCTTGACAGCGGAGGCCATTTATGTTCTGCGCAGTGCGGCTTCCGCAAGTTCCATTCCACGTCGGATGCTCTGCTTCGACTGGAATATGCTGTCTGCACTGCCTTCCTTCGTAGACAGCACTTCGCCACGGTGTTTTTCGATCTAGAGAAGGCTTATGATACCGCATAGCGATACGGTATCATGGAGATCATCTACATGATGGGGGCGAGGGGACGCCTCCCGGTCTCTATATCTGAATTATTGCGAGATTGCTGATTCCTCGTACGGGTGGAGGGAACCCTCTCCGGCCTAATGGGGCCGCCGGCTGGACTTTACCTCCAGAGTCGGAGAACCCTTCAACGACAGGTTTACTGTGAGTGAGTTGCGCTCCGCTCTCGCTTCGTGCGCGGACACCGCCGATGGTCCGGACAATGTCCCGTACACCATGCTTCGACACCTGGGTGAGCGAGGCATGGCCTTTCTGTTAGATTTGTTCAACAGGATCTGGGTGGAGGGTCTTCTCCCAGATTCCTGGCGAATCGCTACTGTGCTCGCCTTTCGCAAAACGGGGAGAGATCACTCTACTCCGACCGGTTTCCGCCCAAACCCTCTAACCTCTTGCGTGTGCAAGTTAATGGAGAAATTGGTAAATGGATTAGCCTTTTTCCTGGACAGCGGAGGCCATCTGTCTTCTGCACAGTGCGGCTTCCGCAAGTTCCACTCCACGTCAGATGCTCTGCTCCGACTGGAAAATGCCGTCTGTGAGGCCTTCCTTCGTAGACAGCACTACGCCACGGTGTTTTCGATCTGGAGAAGTCGTATGATACCGCATGGCGATACGGTATCATGGAGCCTCTCCACACGATGGGGGCGAGTGGACGCCTCCCAATGTTTATATCTGAATTTTTGCGAGATCGTCGATTCCGCGTACGGGTGGGGGCAGCCTTCTCCGGCCCAAAGGAGCAGGAAGAGGGTGTCCCGTAGGAAAGTGTCCTCAGCGTTACACTCTTTGCCTTGAGCATCAACGTCATTACCTTGGTTCTGCCAGAAGATGTTCTTGCTACACTCTACGTGGACGACCTTTCGATCTCTTAGGTGCGGCCCAGATGCCAATTCTGGAGCGTCGACTGCAACAGGCATTGAACCGCCTCTCTCGCTATGCCGAAGCTCGCAAATTTCGGTTTTCTTTGGCCAAGACTAAGGTGGTGCACTTCTGCCGCTATCCACGGCTCCACCCCGACCCAGTCCTGTTTCTTAATGGGTTGCGCCTGCAAGTGGTTGAATCGCACCGTTTCCTTGGTCTTGTATTTGACCGACGCCTCACCTGCGAGGCTCATATTCGCAGCCTTCCTTAGGGTCTCTTGTACCCGCGCCATGGATATTCTTCGTTCCGTGACGTTCAGCGCTTGGGGCGCTGATAGGGCTACTACCTTACTTTTTTATCGATCCTTTGTCCGTTCGAAGCTTGACTACGGATGTGAGTTTTATGCATCCGCAGCCGAACGTCTATTGCGGAAGTTTTACCCTATCCACCACACCAGGGCAGTCGCCAGATGAGCTCTTTAAAAAAATAAATAAATAGATAAATAAAATATCCACCACACCAGCCTTCGTTTGGCGACCGGTGCCTTCCGCACTTACCCTATTGAGAGCCTTCTTGTCGATGCTAGAGAGATGCCATTATCTATGCGCCGTGCACAGTGCATTACTCGCCTGTACGCACGAGCGCAGCGTCTCCCTTTGTCGCCAACGGCTTTCAAAGCATCCGCAGCCCTTTGGGTTTAGGTCTAGGAAACTCCTTCGAGAGCTAGATATAGCTCTCGGGACGGTGGCGCCCCTGGTTCGGCCCAGAACGCCACCCTGGATGGTACCACCGTTGGCTATTTTTTGCCACACCTCTGCTCCCAAAACTTGTACAGCGCTTGGAGTATTGCGTTCGGACATTTTGGAGCACATATTGTATCACGCTGGAACCGTGCCAGTGTATACGGATGGCTCCAAGTCCCAAGAGCGGGTCGGCTTTCACGCTGTATCCCCTCTGTTTGAAATCAGCGGGGCTCTCCCAGGCGCTGCGTCTGTCTTCACAGCTGAGTTGTTGGCAATACACCACTCGTTACGGAAGATTATGCGCCGTGCCCGGTTCGGAGACCGGATCGTGATTTATAGCGACTAACAAAGCGCCCTGAGTGTTCTCGGGGTATTGCAATCTCCGCACCCTCTGGTTCGCGATATCCGTGATGCCACGGTTTTAGTGAGCCGAGTGGATGTCGACATTATCTTCTGCTGGTTTCCTGGACATGTAGGAATTTCGGGGAATGAGGGCGCCAAAGAGTCCGCGAGGACCGGGCGACCTGACCAACGTTTCGCTTTTCCACACACAGACTACATAGCAAGAATACGGGCAGCTCTTCGGACTGCTTGGCACAAAAAATGGGAGACGGTCGAAGGGAACTTAAAGTTGCATGCCATTGCTCCCCGACTATTCCCATGGACCTATCCCCCAATGCCGCGACGGTTTCAGGTAGCTTTCTATCGTCTCCGAATCGGGCACACTCGTGTGACGCATCGCCATTTGATGGATCGCTCGCCTGAGCTCTATTATGACGACTGCGTCGTCCCCCAGACTTTTCGGCACATTCTTGTCGAATGTCCCATTCTGGGTGATGTTCGTGCACGTTACCTGTCCCGGTATCGGGATTCGCGCGGTCTCTACCGCCTGTCCCTTGTACTCGGGACGGATTCGTGTACACCGACCTGTGGACTTTTAGACTTTTTGGAGGATGCTGGCCTTCTCCCCTTTATTTAACTAGTTCGTTTTTTTTATATTAGTAGGTCGCAGATTTCTGCGCTGTGGGGAGGCGGACCTGCCCCCGACACCGGAGCTTTCTTCCTGCTCGTTGCCTTTTTTCCTTTTTTTATTTTTAGTGTTGTTTTTTTTGTTTGTTTTTTGAATCTTATTTTAAAGTAGCCTAGTACTAGGCAGTTTTAATACGGCGACTAATGCCCAAGTAGGCAGTCGCCAGATGAGCTCTTAAAATTTACGAAAATAAAATAAAAGTGAAGGCAGGAATGAGTAAAGTAGTGGTATTTTGGGGTGAGAATGGGCCGGGGTGTGATACCGAGTCCATTGTGATATTAGTACAATTAAAGCAGAATACGCCGGCATGGTTTTAAATGAAGCTTTATAAGGGATTGTTTGATGTGATACGTCGAACAGTAACACTGGCGATAAGACGGTCTTTAGAGACTGATTGACTTTCGTTGTTTCAGGCGTGACATTGGACGAGAGTACCTCCTCTACCATTTCCCGACCCAAGAAGCTCTCCCCCGATGGTGAAGTGGGGCCCAACCCCTCTCAGAGGCTCCCTGACAACTGCCAAATGTCTTATCCACTGCCCAAGCGCTCGTATAGTGAGTACCCAATATTTCTGCACCCAGAGGTGTGGGTGTATGCATCCTACCGGTCATCGTCTGGGTTGTTTTGTTACCTGTTGGTTTGGTTGCCAATTGGATGATTTTGCTATCTTTCGTGGTTTGGCCGCTTTCCGAGTGGAAGGGTGAGAGGCTAATCCCCGCGCTTGAATCCTATTCCCTATCATCCTGGGCGAGTATCAGTTTTTCTTCCTTCCCGTTTCTTTCACTTTTTTTTTCCTCTCGTATCTACTATCCACTTGTTTCTCGATTGGGCGTGTGGGCGCATCCAATGAGCTACTGTGGGATCCTCCCTCTGATCACCACGGGACGATTCAACCCTCTTTTGGTTCTGGGGTTCAATTTTTAGCGTCTTTCCTCCCTCCCAGGAGATTAAAGTCTACCTTTCAGTACCTGCCCTTTGTCTGCCCACTTGTTTTCCTCGGCTTTGGTTATCCCTTTTCAGTTCCTTCGACTTCATCACTTCACGAATCCCCGGAAACGTTCTGACAAGTGAAGAGTCTCCCGATCTTGCACTTGTTAATTTCTTAATCACGTCCAGCGGGACGGACGGGGTCTCCCTCCCTTTTAAAATATTGCTTGTATTGCCTCACCTGCCATACCTTAGTGGAGTAATCCAATCTCATTGTTGTTTGAGGTTTTAAAAGGAATTTTATTTGTCCGTTTCCCTAGTGCAGGCTCCGGATACGTTGTATCAGTGTGTTTGTTTGTTTTTTGTTAGTTTTGCTGATACCGTGGTGAAAGTATCAACTCTTCATTGAGCGGCTGGAGTATTTCCCAGTCCACCCCCTCCCCTCATGTGTAAATAGCCTCCAACCCTTCTTCCTCCCGATCCCATTTTAGGGTTTAAATGGGACCTCGCCTTTTCTCCCTCACTGCCTTTCATGGGGTTTCCGATTTTGAAGATCCTGCTTTATATTTGCAGAGCTCTCCCCCCCCCCCTTCCCTCTTTGACCAGAGCCACGAAGGATTCCGTTGATGTCAGACTTCTTGTTATCTTCGGCGCCCCGGGGTCGTTGATGACATTTCTTTTACCTTTGCTATGGTTTGCACCCCCCCCCCCTCCTTCCCTTGCGAATGCTTTGACCTTTGTGGGATCCTCGTTGAAGCATTGTTTGCCTCCTGTGGGAAAAGGAAGTGGGATTTGGGCTTTTTTTTTCTTAGCGTTTGTGTTTTTCACGCGGGATAGGACCTTCCCGCGATACGTAGATCCGCCTCCTTACCCTCTTGTCCTCCGTTCCGGCGTTGAGTGGGTACCCGAGGGTGCCCACGCCCCCGGCTTGTGTCTGAACCTTTACTCTCCCCTCCTATTCCTATCCCCGTTCGAGGCGCCCTTGGTGATCCTCTGTTCCTTTGGGTTTTAGGCCTTCTTCCGTGCCTCCCTTGTTTGCCCTGTTTACCTGCAGAGGTCAAGGACCCTCCTGGGCCCAGCAGCCCCACGGGGTACCTCAGAAGTACGGAGAGAGTCGGGAGAGCGTTACCATCCATCGATACCCGTCTGCCGCCGCCCATCGAGGACAGGGCCAGGGAAGGGCCCTTATCGTCGTTCGAAGACCCTCCATGGGGACAAGAGCCCGGGGTGACTTCAGACCCCAGAATTCTCGGCGCTATAGACTTCGTACCCCAACGCCTTCGCTTAAGCTACGACCAGTTCAGCCCGATTCCGCTCAGGGAGTCGACTCCCCGCTCATACTCGGGCCCCCAATGGGCCCCCAGTTTTCCGTTTGACGACACATCGTCGTCCCTCGGAGCAATTCGACTCTCGCACTGGCGCAGATTCCCACGGGGAAGTGCGGCCGTGCCCCCCGCCTCCCCTTCATCCTCCTCCCTCTGCTGGCCCGAAGAAGACCCTGTGGTAGCGGGTCGCTTACCCTGGAAAGGTATCCCATCCTGGTTTTTCCCTCCCCGCTTGGCGCCCCAAATGACGGAGGCCCGCTTCGGACAGTCAATTTTGCTGATGCACGCGCTTGCCCTAATCCCCCCTCCCCAAAACTCCCACTCCAAGCCTCCTAAAGCCTTGCCGCGCGATGCCCTTAACAGCTTTTCCCACTTAGCCTTGAGAGTCTGGGGCTGTCCCCCTGGTGACCTCCTCTACTACTTTCTCTGTCGCTTTTCCGCTTGGCAGTACAAGAATCTCGGGCACACTGCCTACCTCCCCCACCCTCCTCTTCACATCCCCTTCTATGTTAATCAGTAGGTCCCACTGATAAATATAATGCATCTTAAGTGAGTGCAGATCGGTGGTGTTAAACCCTACAATTTCTTTTCTTCCTCACCCTCATTTCTGTGTATCAACTAACACATTCGTTGTGTGCGCTCGCTTGTCTTCTCATAGGACAATGTGCTTGTGTGTGTGGCGGTGAGGTTTCCTTTTCTCCCCCATCTTGACTCGAGATCCTCTTTTGTCGCCCTCCCCAGGTCGCTCGGCCTTCACGCGTGACCCGTCTCAGCTCAAGGGCGAATTCCTACGTACCACTCTCATGAAGTCGTCTCGAGGGCTGGGTTTTACTATCGTCGGCGGTGACGACAACGAGGACGAATTCCTGCAAATCAAGAGCGTCGTCCCCAACGGCCCCGCTTGGCAGGACGCCAAGCTTAGGACAGGTGAGGAAAAAATCGAGCCTTCCAGGAGGCCTTGCCTCGCGCAAGGATTTTCATATTAGGATGATGTGGGGCATAGAGATCCCTCCCCGTCCCGAGAAGCGACCAGAGGTTGATGAGGTGGGGGGGGATTTTTCTTCCATTCCTCTATTCAAGCCCCCATCAAAAGAGAGAGAGCAAAGACAGTTTGGTGAGGGAGTTTTCATATTTTTCCATCGATTTAGACCTGATATACAACATTCTTCCTCTCTCTTTTCTTCTCACTCTCCTCTCAACTCCTCACTCCTCTTCTCTCCTCCCCCGCCTTTCTCTTTCCTCCTTCCTCTTTCTTCATCTCCTTCCTCCTTCCTCCTTTCCTTTCTCCTTCCTCTTTTCTCCTCATCTTCCTCTTTCCTCCTCATCTTCCTCTTTCCTCCTCATCTTCCTCTTTCCTCCTTCTCTTCCTCTTTCCTCCTTCTCTTCCTCTTTCCTCCTTCTCTTCCTCTTTCCTCCTTCTCTTCCTCTTTCCTCCTCTTCCTCTTTCCTCCTTCTCTTCCTCTTTCCTCCTCATCCTCTTTCCTCCTTCTCTTCCTCTTTCCTCCTTCTCTTCCTCTTTCCTTCTTCTCTTCCTCTTTCCTCCTCATCCTCTTTCCTCCTCATCCTCTTTCCTCCTCATCCTCTTTCCTCCTCTTCCTCTTTTATATTCCTCTTCCTCTTTCCTCCTCAGCTTTCTCTTTTCTCCTCCTCTTCCTCTTTCCTCCTCTTTCTCTCTCCTCAGCTTCCTCTTTCCCCCTCTTCCTCTTTACTCCTCTCCTTCCTCTTTCCTCCTCCTCTTCCTCTTTCCTCCTTTCCTCTTCCTGTTTCCTCCTCTTTCCTCTTCCTCTTCCCTCCAATTTCCTCCATCTTCCTTTCTTCCGTCGTTCTTTTTTGCACTACTGACGTCCCCTTCTTTTCGTGAGGTGACGTCCTCGTTTATGTGAACGACACCTGCGTCCTCGGCTACACCCACGCGGACGTCGTCAACATGTTCCAGAACATCGAGCCGGGTCGAACGGTGCATCTCGAGGTGTGTCGCGGATATACACTACCATTCGACCCTAACGACCCCAACACAGAGATTGTTACCACCGTCGCCGTCACCTCCGCAGGTAACCATCCTCAACCACCACTACTTCTGAGACCACCCTACCTCATGATCTTCCTCCAGGAGGATTTTGGGTTAAAGGGGGGTTGTCGTTGAGTCTTTGCCTCTTGTGGGTGTTATTATTAGGCCAATTTAGAAGCGCTGTCAAGTGACACGCGGAGGCTCTGTGTCCTCCTGGCCCCAATCCCTAAGAAAGGATCGGTGGGTATATATATATATATATATATATATATATATATATATATATATATATATATATATATATATATATATATATATATATATATCTATATCTTACATGCATCTGTACTTTCTCAAGCTTCACCTCTTTCTTACACATTCTTAACTTTCTGCGGAATTTGGCCTCTTTGCTATTGCACTTTAAATTCGAGACGCCCTCCGCCTTTCCCTACGTTGCAGTGCATGTGTGTTAGTTTTGATGTTTCTTTTCCCCCAGACTCGAGGTCATCAAAGTCTGCCTTCGGGGACACCCTCGAGGGTCGACGCTCGAGGAACAACTCAAGCGAGAGCATGAACACGGCCAAGTCGATGCCAGACTTGAGCAACACGGAGCGGGTTACGGTGCCTCGACCTGGAAGCGCGGATCTACTGAACGCCGAGAATTACGACTCGTCCTCTCAGCCCCCTGCGCAAGGACCGGGGCTTGACCTGTACTCCCCTGGAACCGGGCCCCCCATGACGAAGCCAGAGTACCTGACAATCCCGATCGTGAAGGGTGCTATGGGGTTTGGCTTTACGATCGCTGACAGCGCCTACGGCCAGAAGGTGAAGAAGATCTTGGACCGGAGCCGGTGCACGACTCTGGCGGAGGGCGATGTCCTAGTTGACATCAACAGCGTGAATGTGAAGGGCATGAACCACAGTGAGGTAGTTCAGGTGCTAAAAGACTGCCCTCAGGGGCAAGAGGCAGTCATTATGGTCCAGCGAGGGGGTATACACTCCCCTTCGAAGGCGAGAACCGCCACCACCACGACCACTCGAAAGGACTTGCCCAGCCCCAAGAAGGGCTCGGTGGGGCAAGCCGTTCCCACCACGGCTGGAGGGGGCCTCTATCGAAGCAAGACTCCCACGGCGGACATGTACAGTTCACAGCCCAAAGAAGTCATTCCTAACCGCCCCAAGACCCCTCTGGTAGATACTCGGGGTCGCCCAAAGACCCCAAACGCGTACACGGATCGGGACCCCGCTGAAATGGAAAGTGGTGGCTCAGAAGCGAGGCACTACGCGGGGCCACCATACCCTGGCGCCTTTTCTTACATCGGGGGCAACGGCATGGACGGGTCCCTAGATCACAAAGTAAGCAACCTCTCCTCACAGCTAGGCCAAGCATCTCTCAATGGAAATAGTTTTGAGCAAACGGGACCGGACAAGTACGTCGGGGGCGGCTTCCCCATGGAGCAGGAGCTTCAGAGCAACGGAGGCTATAACTATCAGCGAGAGATCTTCGCCCAGAATGGCTACCCTACTCCCACCCCCGTCTCCTCGTCCCATTTCTACGACTATGATAAGGTGAGTTACCCCAAGGGTGAGCCCTACTCACAGCAGCTATTCTACCAGGCGGGCAACACCGCGATCTATGGAAGCGACGCCGTACCCCAGCTTCACAACACTAGTTACGGGTATATGCCTTTCCCGAAGGAGGCCTACGACATTCCGTGCCAAGACTCCGGCTACAGCTCTCAGGCGCAGGTGCCTGCCTCTCGAAACCCCTACCCGCTTTACTGCGGACACAACAATAACTCATCTGGGGGTTACAACGCCCCCGCCCCCGATGGGTACTTCGATGCCTCATCTAGGCGGAAAGAGTCGACCAGCTTCGAGTTGGAGCATCCGGCGCCAGTGCCCATGACGAGGTGAGGTTTGGTACCCGACTAGCATATATTGTGCTTCTGTGGTCTCGCATAAACTTTATCTCAGGGTTGGGCGGTGGCATCCTTTCAATGTCTTTTTTTCCCCCCTATTTGGGATTTTGAGGATGTACCCCAGTTTCTGTTGTAAGGGCGCTTTATTTCTTGGATATGGCCCCATCTTTCCGGTATTAAACAAGACTCAAAATTGGCATGGGTGACTATTGAGACGAATGTCGTGTATTCACATATGAGTGTGCCCAGACTGAAAGAAAGGGAGGAGGAAAAGTAGTGTTCCAGTAAGTCGTGTTGACCTAAATTCTTGGACGGGATGCCGAATGTGTAGGGATGAGTAAATTGGTACGGAGAGTACTAGCAGTCAACTTTATGAATCTGGTTCTTTCCGGAATTCTGCCCTGCCTGCATGACTTGCTTGATTTGAGTCCTGTTTCATTATGTGGTTATCCTTTAGCTTGGTCAGCAATTGCTGACTCCCCTCCTACCTTTTTCATCCCCATTAGTTTTGTTAATTGAACCTCGTTTTGCAGATTTGGGGTTATGCCCGGTGGGGGCTTTTCTCGCCATCCACCTTTGGGGGAAGCGCCCCCTCCTGCCTACCATGACTTCACCGTGAGCCTCCGCCGTCAGGAGAACGGGTTCGGTTTCCGGATCGTGGGCGGGACCGAGGAGGGGTCCCAGGTGTCGATTGGGCACATTGTTCCTGGTGGTGCCGCGGACCAAGACGGTACGGTGCAAACCGGCGACGAGATCGTGTGCGTTGACGGAGACTTGGTCGTAGGTTCGAGTCACCACAGGGTGGTGCAACTCATGGCGGCTGCTGCCAATCAAGGGCGTGTGTCCCTTACTCTTAGAAGAGCAGCTCACGGCCCTTACCCACCCCCTGTCACGCCCACTTCAGGTGAGCCGTTTTTCCTCTTGGATTCTCTCCATTGCAAAAGCCGTTCCGGTTGGTACTTTTTTTTGGGTGGGGGTGTTTTTAGTACAGCCTCCCTCTTGGAACTCGTTCTTTATCCATTGTTATATTTTTCTCTCTTCTGTTGTACCTTCCCTCTCCCCACCGGTGAGCTCTGAACGAGTGTCCGGTTGTTAACCTGGTCTCTCCCAACAGACGCGCACAACCGCTCCATAGAAGGTCAATTTCCGTACGACGTGACGGTGATGCGTAGGGAAAACGAGGGTTTCGGCTTCGTCATCATCTCTTCGGTAGTAAAGGTTCCTCCTGGAAAGGAGGTCGGACCCGGGGGCGTTCTCTCTGGACCTTCGGAATATCTTAGCTGTGGAATAGGTGGGTTGTGTCTCTGCTGTTTTTACGCGATTGTGTCCACCTTGGTAGGTGCTATTTTGATCTTGTGCGATTGATGCCATTTTGGCCCTCGCCCTGCCTGCAGGTCGGATCATAGAAGGTAGCCCGGCCGAGCGGTGTCGACGCCTGCACATCGGGGATCGGATCCTACGGGTGAACGGGAAAGATGTAAAGACCCTCCATCATGGCTCCATTGTCAACCTGATCAAAGAGTCGGGCTACGCCGTCACCCTCACCATCGGACCACCCAGAGGTGAGTGTATGCAAGGAGGCGAGAGTGGATCCGAAGGATCTCTGGTTTCTCGACATTCTTACATTTGAGTAACGATGCCCTTCCATGAGTTTATTTCTGGATGCTCTAAATCAGTGTTTCCCAACCTCTTTTCCCCCATGCCCCACCGGTAGTTGAAAAAAAAGTTAACTTTTAATATTGTAATCTTAATTATTGAGTACAAAAGAATCTAACATTTATTGAATACAAAAGAATAAGTGAATCACTTTATTTGAGAACCTGGCACGTACGCCAGATATCCTTGATTCGAGGAGACACTTTTGTTATCTTCAGCCATAACTCTTGTCATTTCAAGTCGGTTTCTCCTAGCTTGGAGTAAATCGTCAACAGCACATTTCACCAAATGAGACAAGGGAAAATGAATCAAATGTTTCCTCGTTAATGCAACATTGTTCGGGTATTTCCTTTCAACCTGGTTACATGCCCACATAATCGTATCTTTGAACAAAGTATTCCCCGATTCATCATGTTGCAATGACAAACAACCTGAAGCGACTAAACTAAATCCGCTAATGAATCGGGGTTTTGTTTTTTTTACTCCATTCATATACCTCTTGATTGACAAGTTGCCATTTTGTAAATAAAAATCAAAACATAAGGATGCTTATTGTCCCCCCAAAATATTCCAGTATTCCAACCTGACCGCCATCAAATTTTTCCCCAGGCACCACCGGTGGGGGTGGCCCCAGGTTAGGAAGCACTGCTCTAGAGCCCAACAGGCAAGTCTTGTACACCGACCTGTGGAATTTTAGACTTTTTGGCGGACGCCGGCCTTCTTCCCTTTATTTAAATAGTTGGGTTTTGTTTTGTTTTTTATTTTAGTAGGTCGCATGTTCCTGCTTATTACCTTTTTTCTTTGTTGTTTTATTTTTATTGATGTTTTTTTTGTTTTTTTAGCATCCTCTTTTAAAGATGCCTAATTTTAGGCAATGTTGAATACGGCGACTAATGCCCAAGTCGCCAGATGAGCTCTTAAAAAAAAAAATTAAAAAAATAACTTGCCTAAGAGAAAAAAAAAATGGAATTGTCAGTTATTCCCAAGTGGGAATGAATAGATTCAATCCTGGAGTGGAACCACTCCACTCGGATGAGGTTAAGTTCAATTGAATTTCCACTTCCAAGCTCTCGCATGTACCCTTAGCACAGGGGTGGGGGGGGCGGCTATAAAATTCCTACAGCATGCACCAGCCTCCCGCCACTAACCTTAGGACAGTCTCACAGAAAGCTGGGCCCCATTTAATTCTGGGGACGTTGACGGGGCCTACAGCACTGGCTGCATGATCAAACCTTACTCCCCTAATCTCCCAAGAGGTTTGAGGGAGCAGAGATGCCACCTGCTCTCGGGGAGCTATAAATAATAATAATGATCGCTACCCTGAATGCACTCGCCTGGCGGAAGGATTTGTTAGGGGTTTTCCGCAACCATTTTCGCTCCACCTCCATTTTATTCGCTTTTATTTCTGAAAGATTGTGTGAGAGAGTGGCGTGAGGTTTCGTCAAGACTGATGTGGGTACGAATGAGGATTGGTTCTGAGAAATGGGTGTTCGTTAGTGCGCATGTTCCAGGGAAAGAGAGGAGTGAAGAGGAAATTTAAAGGTTTTGGAATGGATTGAGATAGTGTGTGCAAGGTTTTGATTATAATGAAAATGTTGTTGTGTTGGGTGATTTGAATGCTAGAGTTGGAGAGGTGCCAGTAGAAGGTGTGATTGATAAGTATGGAGTGAGTGGAATCAATGAAAGTGGTGAAAGGTTAGTGGAGTTTTGTTTGGAATGCGAGTTGCTAGTAGGGAACACCTTTAATAAGAAAGGTGTTCATAAGTATGCCTGGTGTAGATATGAAAGAGGAACGCCTGTGGAGAGAGCATTAATGGATTATGTGTTGGTGAGTAAGAGGATACGTGATAAGCTCTTGGGTGTGAATGTGTTGAGAGGTGTAGCTGGTGGTATGTCCGATCATTTTTTGGTGGAAGCAAGATTGAGAGTGGGGTATGTCTGGAGGAAAAATGGAAGGAAGTGTGATAAGAGTAAGAATCATGGTTGAAAAGCTGGGTGATGAGGGAGTAAGAAGAGAATATCAGAGTTTGCTAGAGTCTAAATGGAATGAAGTGAAAGGAGAAGAAAGGAAGGAAGTGGGAGATGTTCAAGGAAACAGTGATTGGTAGTGTGACAGAAGTGTGTGGTAAGAGAAGAGTAAAAAGAAAGGGTGTTAGAAAAAATAGCGAATGGTGGAATGAAGAGGTGAAAAAGGTGGTATGCGAGAAGCGATTGTTATTTGAAAGGTGGCTGAAGGTTATAGTGTATTCAAGGAGAAAAGAAAGGAGGAATGAAGTGAAAGGAGAAGAAAGGAAGGAAGTGGAAGATGAGTGGGAGATGTTCAAGGAAACAGTGATTGGTAGTGTGACAGAAGTGTGTGGTAAGAGAAGAGTAAAAGGAAAGGGTGTTAGAAAAAATAGCGAATGGTGGAATGAAGAGGTGAAAAAGGTGGTATGCGAGAAGCGATTGTTATTTGAAAGGTGGCTGAAGGTTATAGTGTATTCAATGAGAAAAGAAAGGAGGTTAAAAGGGTGGTGAAAGAAGCGAAGAGAATGGCGAAAGAAAGGTAGAGTGAAAAATTAGTGAGAGGTTTTGGAAAAAATAAAAAGATGTTCTGGGAGGAAATAAAGAGAGTAAGGAGAGCTGAATCAGGTATGGAAACGTGTGTGAAAGATGCAAATGGAGAGGTACTGTTTGAAGATGAGGATGTACGGAAAAGATGGAAGGAGTATTTTGAATGCTTGCTGAATGTAACAGATAACACAAGTGCTGAGATTATGTCTGTGGCAGCCGAAGGGAGGCAGATGGGTGGTGTGAATGTAATGGATGAAAACATTAATGCTAGTGAAGGTGAAAATGCGGTAAATAGTTTGAAAGCAGGAAAGGCCTCGGATATGGATGATATACAGGGTGAATGTTTAATGTATGGTGGAAAAGTCATTACCGAATGGTTGGTAAGGCTGTTAATTGTGTGTTTTATACCAGGACGTGTGCCAGATGCTTGGAAGTGTGCAGCGGTTGTGCCTTTGTATATAGGAAAGCGTGATATGCGCGATTGTGCTTCCTATAGGGGGATTAGTTTGTTATCAGTGGTTGGTAAAGTGTATGGAAAGATTTTGATTGAGAGAGTGAGAAATTTTATAAATGAGTCAATTGGAGAAGAACAGTGTGGTTTTAGAACAGGAAGAGGGTGCAGTGAGACAGATATGTGAAAAAGCAACCAGGAAACATGAGAAGGTATTCTTTACTTTCATGGATTTGGAAAAGGCATACGACAAAATAGACAGGGAGGCTTTGTGGAATGTACTAAGAATATATGGTGTTGGTGGAAGTTTACTGAGAGGAATTCAGAGTTTTTATAGTGGTGGCAGGGCTTGTGTAAGAGTGGGTTTGGAGCTGAGTGAGAGTTTTCAAGTGACAGTGGGTCTGAGACAGGGTTGTGTGATGTCGCCATGGCTTTTTAATCTGTATATGGATGGAGTTAGTGAGAGAGGTGAAAATGAGAGCATTGGATAGAGGTTTTGCTATGAAAGATCTTGGTGGACGGGAGTGGGAAGTAAACCAATTGTTTGCAGACGATACTGCATTGGTTGCTGACTCACACGAGAAGTTACAGAGACTTGTTACGGAGTTTGGCATAGTATGCAAAAGACGTAAATTAAAGGTAAATGTTGGAAAGAGTAAGGTTATGTTGTGTAGTCAAGATGGAACGGCAGCAATGGAAATTATGCTGAACGGTGAAGTGATGAAGGAGGTAGAATCCTTTAAATACCTTGGTTGTGTCATAAGTAAGAATGGAGGTGTGAGTGAGGATGTTCAAAGTAGAGTAAAGGCTGGTTTCTCAACAGTTGGTGCTATGAAAAGTGTTTTGCGAGAGAGGAGTTTAGGAGTTGGGATAAAGAAAGTTCTGTATGATAGTATAGTTGGTCCCGACTGTTTTGTATGGTAGTGAGTGTTGGGAACTGAAGGGGAGTGATCGTCAGAAATTGAATGTGATGGAGATGAAGTGTCTGAGAGGTATGTGTGGTGTAACTAGATGGGATCGAATTAAGAATGAGGAAATTCGAGTGAGAATGGGATTAAATGTGAAATTAGATGAAAGAGTCGATAAAAGAGTGTTGAGCTGGTATGGTCATGTAGAAAGAATGAACAACGAATGGTTGGTGAAACGACTGTATGAATCAAGTGTGAGTGGTGTGCAAGGATAAGGTAGACCTCCTATGGGATGCTTAAATGGGGGTGAAGGATGCTGTACAAAAGAGAGGAATCAGTATGGATCGTGCTAAACTCGTATGCCAAGACAGGGATGCATGGAGAATGTTTGTGAACAATTGTTAAATGACGCATCCTCGAGGTTGATACCTCGGATCAGATAGACCCAGTTATGAGTCTAGCTGGTCCGAGGAGTTTAGACAGCCATATGACGCGGTGCACAGAAATTTGCATTGCATCGGGTGTACCTCTGACAAATGACGACACCAGCAGTGGGGGTAGCCCTCCTTCTGCTGCTGTAGTCTGGCAGGCTAGGTTTCTGGACCTAGAGGCCAAGGTGTATGTTAGTGGGCGTTTGTCTTGCTGTCTGATCCAGCTACCCTCAGCTAGGGGAGGGGCCTTGTGTAAATAAATATATAATAAAAAAATTATTACTTAAACCAGGATAAACTACGGACGTGAACGTTAAATTCCTTCCGCAGATTCTCCCCGGACCCGCGGACTTTTTTTTTTTTTTTTTTTTTTGGTTTCCGCACATTACACTCCTCATCCTCTCTGGTTTCCTTCTCCTTTCCAACCGCGAGTCTCTTACGATTGGGGTCAAAAGTTAGAGAAAATCTTAAACTTTTATACCAGTTTATACTCGAATCACTTTTGAGTCCCTGTAGTTTTTTGAATAAACTTCTGTGAAGATTATATAACGCCCTTTTACTTGACAGTCTTTATAATTGATGAGTTGTGCTACTCCAGTCTTTGTTTGTAACTTTTTTTGCTATTTTTTTTTTATTCATCGACCTGTTTTTTCATCCTCAATCCTTCTTTGATTCAAAACGTGTCCGTTTATTAGACCAGTTTTTTCCCTCAAAATATTTGCTTAGCCAAGCAAATTTCACAAGTTTGCAAAAACCACCGATTTTCTATGATGCCTCAGAGCAACAACAACGGTGGTCAAGCTACAGGGGTATCTCGAGTGGTGGGCATTATTTATCGCACTTTGCTCACGAACGTAGGTTTTCAAGAGGTTAATGTAGTTAGTCATTGCTGCCTCTGCCCAAACCTAGATATATTTCCCTATATGACTAATGAAATTCACATAAAGATTAGAATGACTCGCTTGCAAGCTTCAGGCCGTCAGAGGACGAGGGTTTGGGGTAAAGGTGTAGGAAGAGAGGTAATGTGTGTTTTACCACGCCCTCAGCGGGCGATAAACTTTCGTGGCCGGTGAGAATATATGTAGATATAAAGCCCCTTAGGTAGGTTCCGGATGGAACAGCGGTTTGTTGTGTGTCGAAGGAGCTGCCTGACACTATGCGTCAGACAACGCGCCTCAAGTAGGCGACTAGCTCCCTATGTAGGCCCTTTCTTTTTTTTACGTCCGCTCTCGCCTTTACTCGAACCCAGTACCTAAGCGTGATACTTCAACAAATTTTCGACTAGGCTTGCGAGAACTAGGGATTAGGCGCCATAGGTTTGTTCGAACCCCACGTTAATCAGTCTCCATGGAGAAATAAAAGGCCTTAAATGAGTTGCCATCAGAGGCAAAACCACAACCATTTTTATATTTCCGAACATCTGTACAGGGTGAGCCACGAGAGAGAGAGAGACGTTTGCATAAGTATTATCAGCCTCTTAATCATCTCTTGATTGTTGAAAAAAGGGGGGGGGGATTCACTTTCCATGCAGTTGCTCCCGCGGGTGGATTATAGACCGACCGGTTCCTCAGCCACGACAAAATTACGACGGACCGTGGCCTCGACTAACTCCAGCCATTTTTTTTTCTCACCCCGGCCCCGGCAAAATTACGGCCGTGGTCGGTCTTTAAGGTAGATGGAAGGTATTATCTGGAGGCTTTCGGTCTCCCCCGGTCCCAACACCCGAAGTTCTCATTGCTGACCCTAATGCATGCAGTTGGTGGATCTGCGGCTTTATTATCTTACTCAGATTTTACTTGGTCTACCTTCACCACATTACAAGATCTTTTCCTTATATACCTTCTGCGTGATACGGCTCGTCGTTATTGTGTGTTAAATCCGAGAGGAGCGCGTCTCCCCTTGTAATTTATTTAACTCTTATGGAAATGAGCCATTAGCCAGACTAATCATCCCGGGGTGATTAAAATTCTCATTTGTATCCAAGGAAAGAATGCTAACTCTTTTTCCCTTCCTCAGATGATGCTTCGAGTACGACCTCCAATTCGCAAAGGGTAAGTTTTACCTCTTTGTTTCGAGGATGACCAGGGAGGATCTTCTCGCCGCCTCATGGGTGGGATTTTGTGTTTTCTCCGCATGAGGAGGAGGGTGTGTGTAGACTTGAACCTGCTAACTGGAGGAACCGGACGCCCTCCATAGCCTCAGTGTCCCCGCTAGTCTCAAACTAGTTCATCCCTTCGGCTCCGGTTGGGATGGTGGACTTTAACATGTCTCCATCTGTTTTCTTATTTAACCTTTTATGCACATGTAAGGGGATGTCAGGTGACATCTGGAAGCTTCTCTGTACTCCCTGTCCAAACACCCGTAGTTTGCTTCTTGGAGGATCTGCAGCTATATTATTCTGCACATTTTCTCACCCCCCCCCATCTTCACCATCTTTACCGATCTCCCCTTGTAAACTATGTGATGGAACCTTGTTGCTATTGCGCTTTAATTAAATTCGAGGGGGGGGGGAATCTTGTTTCATTGCTACATTGTCTGACCTTGACAGCATTCCATTAGAGTTCAAAATCTAGTGCAAAGTGCGATTTTTGTTTCTCAGCCATTAAAGTTCAAATTTGCTGTCTTAAGATAAGTGGTAGGCGAGGAGTTTCTTCGCACAATTTTAGCTAATTAATGCATTCAAAGGATTATTTTATACCCGTGATCAGATTCATAATCCACCATATTTATTTGCCTTCGCTTTGCACCTGATCACGACGGTGTTATTTTTATTTCCCGAATACATAATTGGGTTGCAGAACGAGACTGAATTGTCTCGTGACCATCCACAGGCTGATAGCGAAGCGGGTGATGATGGTGAGCTCCACCACGTGGAACTGCGACGAAGCAGTCGCGGGTTTGGCTTCAGCATCCGCGGCGGGCGAGAGTTCCACAACATGGCGCTATATGTGCTGCGGATCGCGGAGGCAGGTCCCGCTGCGGAAGACGGCAAGCTGCGGGTCGGTGACCAGCTCATGGAGATCAACAACGTGGCCACCAAGAACATGACCCACGCCGATGCGATCGAGCTGATCAAGCAGTCTGGGACGACCGTGAACCTCGTGGTGAAGAGGTGGGGCAAGCTGCCTCCGCATTTAGGTGAGAGTGGGCCTATGTGAGGGTCCGTGCGCACGGGGTAAAAGGGGGAGGGGGGGGGGATTCGGTCTCGAATCGAGGTCGGGAACAGAAGCGTTGACTTTTGACTGGTCTTAACGTCACCGCCCAAACGGGACTTATATCGAGATCGGAAATTAGCTGTACTTACCAAGGAACATCAGGACTACTCATTTAACGATACAAAGTATAATAAAGCAATTTCTCAGCACCAGCTTGTGGTGAAGCTTTGCGAACGCGGATAACGGTGAGCCTCCCGTCCGAGGGTTCCCTTGACCGTGTTACTGCCACTAAAATGTATTTCGACAGAGCTCGACGACCCGCCGAAATTCTCCCTCACGAAACCACGCTCTCTCCATGCCTCTGAGATGTACAAGTGTGCATAAAAAATCTAAACGAATAGTTTTTGAAACCGTTTCAAGCCTCGATCCAGTGTGTCGAGTGGTTGAAGCTCGTCGCACGACACAACTTGTACAACACCATATTAGACTCAACTTATTATTGCAAACAACAACCCCATCAGAACATTAACAAGTAGTTCCCTATCCCACAAACCAGTCTACAAGCAGCCCACACCACTCCCTCGCGAAAGTACTAGTTTCAATGATTTCGTCCACACTGAAAACGTATATGTAACCTTCCTGGAAGAATGCAGTAGCATAAGGGCCATCAGTAGAAAGGTGTAAGCAAAAACTATAGAGGAAAAAGTCTCGGAGTTGTAGATAGTGTATGGAATGATACGAGATGAATAAAGGCGAGTTCAGAGTAGATAGGGCGTGTGTGTGGATCAGGTATTTACACTGACAACTAGCTGCAAAAACGTATACAAGATGTAAATTGTATGGTGGGTTCCTGGTGGTGTAGGTTGAGTTGAATTATGGCAGGTGCTAAGAATGCATAGAGTGAGTTATAAACTATTGGGTGGTGTAAAGTAAGGTATGCGTTAGGGTGAAAGATAGCTGGAGTGAGTTGAGTAGTTTGGCATGCAAGGTTTTGTGATGTCGCTATGACTGTTTAATTACTATACAGCTGGAGTACTGACAGAAGTAGGTATGATGGAAAGGCGTAACATTGATGAATGGTGACGGATGGGTTCTATCTATGTTGGTTATGTTAATGACCTGATGGTGTTGGTAGATGAAGGGGATTTTAAAATGTTGATTGTAGCTTTTGATGGTGTGTTAGAGGAGGGGTCAAAAGTTCATTTAGAAAATAGTCAAGTAATGGTTTTTGGTGGTGAGAATAGGGCGAGATGTGATATCCGAATCTGTGGTGTCATCCTTGAACAATTGCTAAATTTTAGTTATCTAGGATGCATTGTAAGTGATGGTGGTACAGCTGAAGAAGATTACGACCACAAGGTTTTAAATTGTAGGAAAGTCTTTGGTTCAATTATAGCGTTAGTGAATTATAAAGGTTTGAGTGTGGAATGTACTAGGGAGCTGCATCTGAGTCTGCTGGTGCCAATATTGGTCTATATTAGTGAGACTGGTATGGAAGAAAAGATCTTGAGTAAGAGTAGTGTAAATGGACAACATGAGAGGGATGTTTTGGTGTTCGAAGATGGATAGAATGAGGACGATGGGCTAGTGTTTGAGGTTCTTGTAAAGAGGAAGGCCACTACCGGTACCGGCCGCATCTGCAAAATGGTGTGGGTGGATCAACTACAATCTGCACAGACGTCCATGATGGTCATCCAGCCTTTTCTGGTAGCTCAGGAAGGTTAGTTGGTGCCCACATCTCAGTCTGGCCAGGGGCACCCTGTTTTCGCGATGTAAGGTGGCTTCAGATGTGTATGTCGGGGGCGAGTGTGTAGTATGTTGTTGGCGAGCGAGCGAATGGAGCGGCCAGTGATTTCAGTGTATGCTCCCTTTGAGCATAGCCAAAGAAATGGAGTGCCTATCCAGACGCGAGTCAGCTTATTCAGGCTTAAGCTCCGGCCATTATACATCCCTACAGTGCCGCAAACACCACCCTACCCTTAGTGGCGAGTTTCTTGGGAAAGGAAAGTAGTTAATTAGCATTGCTCTTCCCATTGTATTGGGAAAAGCAATCACCCCGCAGTGAGCGCAATCCAATCCGTAAAACAGCCTCCCCCTTCCCTCCAGAGTATAGCCGACCCGCGGTTCGCATCTCATTTAAACTGGTCCCCAATGAGATAGGCATCCGGTTATTAACATGCCAACACTTACACAGGCAGAACCTAAATATGCACGCACAGTTTGAACCTGTGGTACTCGTAGAAGACTAATCAGTTGTGGCCAACCTAACTGTAGCTGTCTTGGGGCTCGAACCCCCGGTTAGGCTTCAAGTCGTTTTTGGCACCTCCGAATCGGGCACACTCGCGGGAGGCAGTGCTATCTGGAGTGTTCCCCTGAACCTTAATGTAACGACTGTTTGGATGTCCCCTTTGTGGGGAGCGTTTTTACTCATTGCTTGACACGGCTCCGGGAGTTGCGAGGTCGCTACCGCTTGTCCCTTTACTCAGCGCGAGTTCGTGCACTCCCGATTGTGGATTGATGGCGGTTTTGGAGGCGGTGGCTCTTCGTGGTATTTAGCTACTTGGGATGTTGAATACCATGCTCCGGCCCCCGAGGGAACACTCCCTCCAGCACCTACGCGTGCCTTTTTTTCTCTCGTTTGGCTAACTTCTTGGTTTTTATTTAAATCTTTTTTTGTAATATCCTAAAAATAGGCTAACTCGTAATTCCGACTATGCCCTTACTGGTAAATCATAAAAGGAGCTGCCTAAAACGTTAAAATTAAATAATACAGCCCACCTCCCCCTTTACTATCATGCCTTCTTATTTTTTTACTTGTTTTCCTTTTCGGTAAAAATTGTTCCGTCACCCGACAATACGGGATATTCACGCGTTTTGCCTTTTTGAATGAAGATCAAAACATTTCGATGCCTTTTTTTTCTTTCAGATCCTCTTATCCCAGTCAATGCCAACAATCTTGGGTCTCCCGTGGGCCCGCCCCTTCCCGGGACCTACGTTCGTTCCACTGCCACCCTCCCTTCGGGGTCTCCATCGGGTCCAGCCCCTTACCCAGGAGGAGGGGGGCCTGGCTCCACTCCTATGGGACATTACGGGTACTCTGCCGTCGCTCCGACCGTCCCGCCTCCTTATTCTTCCAATTACCCCCAGCCTGGGGGTGCAAGGGGTCCCCCACAACCGATGCACTCTTCTCCTGCCGCCCCCTACCCTCTTAACTCACATGCTACCAATGGTCCCTTGGGCCAGTCTTCCCCCAGGGTTTCCGGTCTGACTGACACCTACTACTGGAACCGAGGATCCGACCATAAACTAGGGTAGGGGCGGTTCGTACTCAGTGCCTTCTACGAGTGCCTTATTGGTCTTGAATGTCACAAGGCCTTAGCTCAATCCCACTGAAACGCGACGTGGCCTTCGTCTCATCACATCCGTTGCCTTTGTGGTCTTCCGAAACACCTTTACTTTCCTCCGCTCAATCGTGATATGTTAGACCCAGGATCAATTCTGGTCTATTGTGTAAAAAAAAAAAAATAAAAAAATCCACTTTTCTGTGAATCGCGGTGTAAATACAAGACTTCTTACGTTATATACATATATGTCTATATACTTTCAAAGAAATGATACCCTTTAATTGTTCATCCGCTCTTAATTTTTTTTATATGTAATTTTGCTGTGTAAAATTGTTAGATTTCATTACCATATATTTTTATTAAAGAGAGAACTCTTCTAACCGTAATTTATGATTTGTTAATAAATTTCCAATTCATTAATTTATTTAAGACCTGCCTTTTGGCAATAAAGGGGTGCGAGGAAGACTGGGCTTTAGTTAACCAGATGCCGAGAAGTTTTTATTTTTTCTCTTGAAATGACATTCGAGAATAAGATATTTGGCTAACCAGATGCTGAGACGTTTTTTTTATGTCTGTTGAGATGACAGTCGAGAATAATTTATTTGGCTAACCAGATGCTGGCACGTTTTTTTTTTGTCTGTTGAGATGACAATTCGAGAATAAGATATTTGGCTAAACAGATGCTGAGACTTTTTTTGTCTGTTGAGATGACAATTCGAGAATAAGATATTTGGTTAACCAGATGGTGGCACGTTTTTTTTTTGTCTGTTGAAATGACATTAGAGAATAAGATATTTGGCTAACCAGATGCTGAGACGTTTTTTTGGGCTGTTGAAATGACTCGAGAAAAAGTTATTTGGCTAACCAGATGCCTAGACGGTTTTGTCTGTTGAAATGACATTCGAGAATAAGATTTGGCTAACCAGATGCTGAGACGTTTTTTTTTTGTCTGTTGAAATGACATTCGACAATAAGATATTTGGCTAACCAGATGCTGAGACGTTTTTTTTGTCTTGAGATGACAATTCGAGAATAAGATATTTGGTTAACCAGATGCTGGCACGTTTTGTTTTTTTTGTCTGTTGAAATGACATTAGAGAATAAGATATTTGGCTAACCAGATGCTGAGACGTTTTTTTTTGTCTTGAAATGACTCGAGAAAAAGTTATTTGGCTAACCAGATGCCTGGACGGTTTTGTCTGTTGAATGACATTCGAGAATAAGATTTGGCTAACCAGATGCTGAGACGTTTTTTTTGTCTGTTGAAATGACATTCGAGAATAAGATATTTGGCTAACCAGATGCTGCCACGTTTTGTTTTTTTTTGTCTGTTGAAATGACATTAGAGAATAAGATATTTGGCTATCCAGATGCTGAGACGTTTTTTTTTGTCTGTTGAAATGACTCGAGAAAAAGTTATTTGGCTAACCAGATGCTTAGACGGTTTTGTCTGTTGAAATGACATTCGAGAATAAGATTTGGCTAACCAGATGCTGAGACGTTTTTTTTTTGTCTGTTGAAATGACATTCGACAATAAGATATTTGGCTAACCAGATGCTGAGACGTTTTTTTTGTCTTGAGATGACAATTCGAGAATAAGATATTTGGTTAACCAGATGCTGGCACGTTTTGTTTTTTTTGTCTGTTGAAATGACATTAGAGAATAAGATATTTGGCTAACCAGATGCTGAGACGTTTTTTTTTGTCTTGAAATGACTCGAGAAAAAGTTATTTGGCTAACCAGATGCCTGGACGGTTTTGTCTGTTGAATGACATTCGAGAATAAGATTTGGCTAACCAGATGCTGAGACGTTTTTTTTGTCTGTTGAAATGACATTCGAGAATAAGATATTTGGCTAACCAGATGCTGCCACGTTTTGTTTTTTTTGTCTGTTGAAATGACATTAGAGAATAAGATATTTGGCTATCCAGATGCTGAGACGTTTTTTTTTGTCTGTTGAAATGACTCGAGAAAAAGTTATTTGGCTAACCAGATGCTTAGACGGTTTTGTCTGTTGAAATGACATTCGAGAATAAGATTTGGCTAACCAGATGCTGAGACGTTTTTTTTTTGTCTGTTGAAATGACATTCGACAATAAGATATTTGGCTAACCAGATGCTGAGACGTTTTTTTTGTCTTGAGATGACAATTCGAGAATAAGATATTTGGTTAACCAGATGCTGGCACGTTTTGTTTTTTTTGTCTGTTGAAATGACATTAGAGAATAAGATATTTGGCTAACCAGATGCTGAGACGTTTTTTTTTGTCTGTTGAAATGACTCGAGAAAAAGTTATTTGGCTAACCAGATGCCTAGACGGTTTTGTCTGTTGAATGACATTCGAGAATAAGATTTGGCTAGCCAGATGCTGAGACGTTTTTTTTGTCTTGAGATGACAATTCGAGAATAAGATATTTGGCTAACCAGATGCTGCCACGTTTTTTTTTGTCTGTTGAAATGACATTCGAGAATATTATATGATCCTGAGGTTCTTTTTTTTTGTCCTTAAAATGCCCTCTCCATGCTCGCGGTGTTTGCCGATGCACGCACCGAGAGTGCTCCTTCATTGTTGGAAAGGGGGCTCCGCCCGCTCATTGGAGCGGACTGCGAAGTGGAGTTTTACTATACTTCTCTCCTCCCTCCTGGACCTTTATTTATAGTCTTATTTTTATGTTATTCATTGTCACCCCTTGTTCCCCTTTT
Source organism: Ceratothoa steindachneri (assembly GCA_963969495.1). Classification (NCBI taxonomy): domain Eukaryota; kingdom Metazoa; phylum Arthropoda; class Malacostraca; order Isopoda; family Cymothoidae; genus Ceratothoa; species Ceratothoa steindachneri. The sequence goes on from CAXAKS010000412.1 coordinate 59,449, forward strand.
TACTTTCTCAAGTGTGATTGATTGCGCCTGAGCGTATCTGTGTGCTAGGTTGTACTGTATGACTGAATGTATGTGTGGGTGCTAGTGCGTGTTCTAGGTCTAAATTTTGATTTTTTGCAGTGTAAGTGTACCGGTCCTGCCTCACCGGGGGGCTTCGTTCTGTGGTTGAACTGCGCTCAATTAAATGTGGATGCCCGGACAGCAGCTGCCTAGCGTGATGGTCTTTGCGCCCTTGAAGGTAAAAATCCCGAAGGCAACCAACCGTTTTTAAATCTACGGTACTAGTTCAGGGTGCGCATCGCGTGACGTGGCTGCGTAGGTGGATTCCGCTCTGCCTGCCCCCTCCCCCCTAATTAACATAGTAGTTTATGGAGAAAATTAAACAAAAAAACTACCTCGCAGAAGTTTTACACTTCTCCTCGTGCTCCTGGATCTCGTTCCAGTTCTTCATGCTTTCTTGCGGCAGATCCGTTTTCCTCAGAGGTAGAACCTGAGTTGGACTACCATCGCTTTTTGGTCCTTAGAACGAAATCTGACATTCTCCTATCAAAACTTAATATTTTTGATGTCAGTGAGAATTTCGATGAACGTTGCGGAGAACCACGCCGCATGTGGTCCCCCGTCCGACCTCAGCTTAGCCTTTTCTTTCAGAAAACCTGTATTTCTGCCCTACTTCGTCACTTCACCTACAACCCCTCTCACAACTTTCTCTGGTCGTCCTCTATTTCCACAGGGTAGATGCCGACCTTCTTCACAGCCAATTATCACGGATTGGGTTTTTAACAACCTGCTTCATCCCCATCCATACCTTCCTCACATCCCTTTTCCTTCTCTCTTCACACTCTTATCAATTTTACGCCTTGTCCAAGGTGGAGCCGCCAGGCCACCAGGCGGAAAAGGTGGTCTTAAATGGCAGCACCTGGCTCTGCCAGGCCTGTACGCACCCTTTGCAGGACGGGGTTACTACGAGGGGTGATGAGCGTGTGCATCCCGTGAGAAAATTAGGTTCCTCATGCCCAATGATGGAAATTAAAAAAAAAAAAAAAACCTTCCCCTTTTCCCCACACAATCAACGAAGCCGCCTTCTGGCAGCTCCACATAAAAAAGGAAGGTTCCTCCTTCTGTGCTTGCGCAGGGAACCCTCCAAATTCTTCTAACCGGCTTACTCCTCTCGTTCGCCTACGGGTGTAGGGGACTCCCCCGCACTCCCTTGTCTGGAGGTGCCTTCGGGCACCTCCCTCTTTCCAGCGGCAGTCCCCCCTTTACTCGCCAAGAAAGCCAGCAGGCAGCCCATAGCAGACCGATCCCCATTGAAGCGGCTCGGTAGGGCAAACCCCCTTAGCGGGAAGAGGGAAGCCAGGCCCCTTCGGTCGCCTAGAATACTAAACCTAGCAGGGGTCAAGGCCTGTACCTCCCAAGACGAGACTAAAGACACTGATACCAATAGGACCTATGATGTCCGGGGGGGAGATGGCCAAATAAAGGTCCCACCCGAGATAGACCTGGTCCTTGAGGCAACCCAGCCTCAGACGGTAGGGCCTTCAATGGGAGTGAATCCGGGCTCGGCGGAGATAACCGAACTCGAGTCCGCTCCTATGCAAGGTCCTCCTCAACGGCTAGGGTTTACAAGAAAGTAGAAGGGGGGGAGGGATCTCCACCTCCGACCGGTGCCCCTACGACTGACAGGACCTTCTCCATCTCGGAGAAGGACCCTGCTGAGGCTTGTCCATCTGGCCTGGCCGCTCCTACCGGCGTAGGGGAGAAGAGGGTTTATCCCCGCCATCCTCTCCTAAAAAGACTCGGGGCTCCTCTTCCCCGTAAGGGGCGCGGCGATTTGCCATCCTGGCCGCCGTGCTGACGGGATCCAGCGCTCCGTCCGGCCCCAGCTTAGCCTCTCTTCTTTCCTTCAGATAGCCCGATTTCTCCCCTACCTCGTTGCTTTTCATACAACCTCTCCCACAACTTTCTCTGGTCAGCCTCTAATTTCACAGGGTAGATGCTGACCTTCTTCTCAAGCCAACCACCCCGGATCGGGGTTGGGGGGAGAGGGGACATTGTTCCCTAACCCCTCAGCTCCGGTTCGGGATGGGGTTTTTTTAACAACCTGCTTCATCCCCACCCATACCTTCCTCACATCCCCTTTCCTCTCCTCTTCACATTCTATCAATTTTACGCCGTGTCCAAGGTGGAGCCGCCATGCCGAAGGACTGCCAGGCCACCAGGCGGGAGGGGTGGTCCCGAATGGCGGCGCCTGGCTCTGCCGGGCTTGTAAGCACCTCTCGCAGTGCGGGCAACTGCGAGAGGTGATGAGCTATTGCGTCCCGTATTAAAAAGAGGGTCACCATGCCAATGTATGACAAAAAAAACAAAAAAACCCAACCCCCAACTTCCCCAAGAAAATCAACGGAGCCGCCCTCGGGCAGCTCCACCGAGAAAATGGAGGTCCCCCCCCTTGTGCTTGCGCAAGGGACCCTCCATAATTCTTTAACCGGAGAGGAGGCTTACTCCTCTCCTACGCCTACGGGTGTAGGGGACTCTCCCTCACCCCCTTCTCTGGAGGTGCTTTCGGGCACTTCCCTATCTCCACCGGCAGTCCCTCCTTTGCTTTCTAAGGGTACTGCCAAGAAAGCCAGCAGGCAGCCCATTGCCGACCGCCCCTCGTGCAAGCGGCTCGGTAGGGCAAACCCCCTTAGGGGGGAGAGGGAAGCCAGGCCCCTTCGGTCGCTTCCCTCAAAAGACCTGCTGGCAAGAATTTTAAACCTTGCTGGGGTCAAGGCCTGTGCCTCCCCAGACAAGACTGGCGACACTGCCAAGGAGACCTGCGATGTCCTGGGAGGGGATGGCCAACTGGAGGCCCCTCCTGTGATAAACATGGTCCTTGAGGAGACCCAGCCTCGGACGGTAGGGCCTTCCATGGGGGGGAATTCGGGCTCGGCGCCAAGCACCGAACCCGAATCCGCCCCTATGCAAGGTCCTCCTCAAATGGCTGAGGGCTCCGAGGCAGTAAAAGGAGGGGAGGGATCTCCTCCGACAGGTGCCCCTACGACAACCAGGACCTTCTTCATTTCGGAGAGGGACCTGGCTGAGGCCGGTCCATCTGGCCTGGGGGCTTCTGCCGGCGGAGGTGAAAAGCGGGTTCATTCCCCGCCCTCCTCTCCAAAAAAGAAAAAGACAAAGAAGACTAAAAAGACGAAAAAGACTCGGGGCTCCTCTCCATCCGCGGGGGCTGCGGGGACGGATGGGTCTGCTGCCACTTTGGTAGGCGACCAAGCCAAGATCGGCACATCCGGCCCCTCTACCCCCTCGTGTTCGGAGCCCCTGACCAAGACTAACACCAAAAGTGCACAGGGCGGAGCCTCGATGACATCGGGGCCCCTGATTCAGAGGTTACCTGGCGTTTTCGAGCCCGCTGGCTTCAAACGTTTCCTCGTTATTCGCTCCACTGATGGCACCATGTTGTCCAAGGGCAACATGATCCATCAGAGGAGAGGATTAGCTAGTGCAATTGGTAGAGAGCCGAAGGTGACCCGTTTCTCGGACGGCAGCCTTCTGGCGAATGCGGCGAATCCCGCCGAGGCGGCCAAGATAAGTGCTCTTCGGACACTTCATGGCACCCCGGTGAGTGTGACGCCGCACTCTACCATGAACTTTGTGAAAGGAGTAGTTTATGCGAGGGAACTCGTTGACTACTCCATTGAGGACATCACCCTAGAGCTGGCCGACCATGGGGCGGTCAAGGTTGAACGTGTGATGAGAAAACAGGGAGGGGCTTCGAGACCCACCCCTACACTCTTCGTCACGTTCGACTGTGACAAGCTCCCTGAGTCGGTGCGTGCCGGTTGGTACCGCTACCGCGTGAAGGCATTCGTGCCACTGCCGCGGCGGTGCTATTACTGTCACCGCTTCGGCCATACGAATCGCTCATGTAGACGTGCAGAGTCGGGGTCACCCGAAGTCTGTGTAAATTGCTCCAAGGTCGCACACGATAAGTCCAAATCGTGTGTGGCCAAGTGTGTCAATTGCGGAGAGCCGCACCCTGCTTCTTCGAAGCAATGTGGTGCATATCTCCTGGAGAAAGAAATCCTGGCCATTCAGGCCCAGGATAGACTCTCATTCCGCGAGGCTAAGGACTTGGTCCTGGCGCGCCCAGCTCTGCCTGGGACGTCATATGCCTCAGTAGTTCGAAAGGCACCCTCTGCTCCTGGCCCATCCAGGCCAACGAGCACGGTTGTTTCCGCGCCCATTCGGAGCCCTTCTGCGGGCTCTACCCAACCCGGGCGCTCCCCTGGTAAAGCTGGCGGCAAAAAGGGTTCATACCCAGCCCCAGCTAAAACCAGGGCTCCCTCTCTTCCCCCAGCGTGACCGTTTCCCGCAAGGCGAAACGGCCACGCGCCTCCACCGAGTCGTTAGACTCACAAGAGGCAACACCCCTGAAGATGGCCTAGCGACCATCTTCAGGGGTTCCTAAAGCTGTTCCCCGAAAGGAGGACAGCAACAAAGGAGCTTCGGCTCCTTCGCCCACGCCCCGAGGTGGAACGAGTGGCTCGGAGACGGTGGTTCCTCGAAAAGAGGCCCCCCCCCGCCTCCGAAGCCGCTGCGCCCGCCTAAGGTTTCGAGGCGGAGGGAGGAAAAGACTCGCATGGCGAGCCCAACCTCCCCCAATAAGTCCTCGAAGGCGACAGCGCCTCCAGCGCTTTGTCCGGCCAACAGCGCCCGGGGTTCTGCCCCCGGGAAGCGTACGGCCATTCCCGTGAGGGTCTTCAATTCGAGGAGGGCCCCCGCGTCTCCTCCGAGCTAGGCCTGGAGGGCATATTCCTTCAATGGAATTGCCGTGGACTCCGGGCCAACTGGGAGGAGCTGCGGAGGCTCGCCTCGTCCCGTTCCCCGTTAGCTATTTTTTTGCAGGAGACCATGCTAGGCGCGTGCCCCCTGCCTGCCCTCCCGGGGTATAAGGGTCTTGCGACCCCACCACCGCGGGATGGCCGGGCTGGGGGATGCGCGGTTTACACCCGGCATGATGTCTCCGTTCTTCCTTTCTCTTTAGATACCTCCTTTCAGGCAGTGGCTGTGCAGCTGCACCTGGATAGGAGGTATACTATCATTTCTGCGTACATTCCACCGTCAGCTGACTTCGACGCGGGCGACTTCCGCCGCGTCGTGGCACGGTTGCCGAGGCCCTATCTCTTGCTTGGAGATCTGAACGGCAGGCATCCTCTCTGGGGAGATTACTCCATAAATCCCAGGGGACAAGTCCTTGCCGATCTGATCGAAGAGCTTGAGATGGGTGTCCTAAACGTGGATGAGTTTACGCATCACTGTCCGAGAACCGCTTCATTTTCTTGCCTTGACCTATCTTTGTGCTCTTCGGATGCACATCCTCATTTGATTGGGGGGTGGTCGATGACCTCCATGGTAGTGATCACTTTCCCATTCAAATATCATTTTCAGGGCAACTGCCGCCTGAGAGACCACCTCGGTGGTGCTTGGCGCGGGCGCGGTGGCCTGCATTTCAGGAAATGACTGAATTCTCTATCTCAGTCGAGGAGTTTAGGTCGGTAGATGAGGCCGTTGAGTTCTTCTCCGGCAACCTCATCGCCGTGGGCCTGACTACTATTCCTAGGACGTCTGGCCGTTTTGCACGCCGACCACTCCCATGGTGGTCGGCCGAGTGTGAGACGGCCCTCAAACAGAAGCGTTATGCCTACATGCGCTATAAGCGCCACCCGAACGATTTCACTGTCGCTGAATTTCGTCGGGCTAGGGCTAGGTTCCGGTATATTTCGAAGCACGCCCGCCGCTCTTCTTGGCGGGCATACGTGTCTTCACTTAACGGGAAGACCCCTTTAGCTGAGGTGTGGAAGCGAGTCAAAAGGATTCGGGGCAAGTTCTCGCAGGACCCCCCTCCCGTTCTCCAGGAGAATGGGACCGCAATCTCGGACCCCGCGTCCGTGGCGGAATCCTTAGCGACCGCTTTTTCCGCATTCTCTAGCCGTGATGCTGCTCCGCCAGCATTCAATGCACGTCGTGATGTCGCGGAAGGCCGCCGGCTGGACTTTACCTCCAGAGGCGGAGAACCCTTCAACGACAAGTTTACTGTGAGTGAGTTGCGTTCCGCTCTTCCTTCGTGTGCGGACACCGCCCATGGTCCGGACGATATCCCGTACGCCATGCTTCGACACCTCTGTGAGCGAGGCATGGCCTTTCTGTTAGATCTGTTCAACAGGATCTGGGTGGAAGGTCTTCTCCCAGACTCCTGGCGAATCGCTACTGTGCTCGCCTTTCGCAAGCCGGGGAGAGATCACTCTACTCCGACCGGTTTCCGCCCAATCTCTCTAACCTCTTGCGTGTGCAAGTTGATGGAGAAATTGGTAAATGTTAGATTAGCCTATTTCCTGGACAGCGGAGGCCATCTGTCTTCTGCACAGTGCGGCTTCCGTAAGTTTCACTCCACGTCGGATGCTCTGCTCCGACTGGAAAATGCTGTCTGCGAGGCTTTCCTTCGTAGACAGCACTACGCCACGGTGTTTTTTGCTCTGGAGAAGGCCTATGATACCGCATGGCGATACGGTATCATGGAGACTCTCCACACGATGGGGGCGAGTGGACGCCTCCCAATGTTTATATCTGAATTTTTGCGAGATCGTCGATTCCGCGTACGGGTGGGGGGAGCCCTCTCTGCCCCAAAGGAGCAGGAAGAGGGTGTCCCGCAGGGAAGTGTCCTCAGTGTCACACTCTTTGCCCTGAGCATCAACGGCATCACCTCGGTTCTGCCAGAAGATGTTCTCGCTACGCTCTACGTGGACGACCTTTCGATCTCTTTTGGCGCGGCCCAGATGCCAACTCTGGAGCGTCGACTCCAACAGGCATTGAACCGCGTCTCTCGCTATGCCGAAGCGCACAGGTTTCGGTTTTCTTTGGCCAAGACTAAGGTGGTGCACTTCTGCCGCCATCCACGGCTTCACCCCGACCCAGATTTGTTTCTTAATGGGGTGCGCCTGGATGTGGTTGACTCGCACCGTTTCCTTGGTCTTGTATTCGACCGACGCCTCACCTGGGAGGCTCCTATTCGCAGCCTTAGGGTCTCTTGTACCCGCGCCATGGACATTCTCCGTTCCGTGACGTTCAGCGCTTGGGGCGCTGATAGGGCTACCGCCTTACTTTTTTATCGATCCTTTGTTCGCTCGAAGCTCGACTACGGATGCGAGTTTTATGCATCCGCAGCCGAGCGTTTATTGCGGAAGGTGGATTCAATCCACCACACCGACCTTCGCCTTGCGACCGGTGCCTTCCGCACTTCCCCCATTGAGAGCCTGTTGGTCGATGCTGGGGAGATGCCACTCGCTCTGCGCCACGTGCAGTGCATCACTCGCCTGTACGCGCGAGCCCGGCGCCTCCCTCAGTCGCCAACAGCTCTCACTGCATCCGCAGCTGATCTCGATGGTGCCTATGCCGCCGAGAGACGCCAGTCATACCCTAAGCCCTTTGGGTTTAGGGCCAGGAAACTCCTTCGAGAGGTAGATATAGCTCTCGGGCCGGTGGCGCCCCTGGTTCTGCCCAGGACGCCACCCTGGAGGGTACCACATTTGGCTATTTGTCGCCACGCCTCTGCTCCCAAAGCTTGTACTGCGCCGGGAGTATTGCGTTTGACCTTTTTGGAGCACACATCGTGTCACGCTGGTACCGTGCCAGTGTATACGGATGGCTCCAAGTCCCAAGAGGGGGTCGGCTTCCACGCCGTATCCCCTCTGTTTGAAGTCAGCGGGGCTCTACCAGGCGCTGCGTCTGTCTTCACGGCCGAGCTGGTGGCAATACACCACTCGGTATGGGAGATTACGCTTCGTGCCCGGTTCGGAGACCGGATTGTGATCTATAGCGACTCACAAAGCGCCCTGAGTGCTCTCGGGGCATTGGAATCTCCGCATTCCCTGGTTCGCGATATCCGTGACGCCACGGTTTTGGCGAGCCGGGCAGATGTTGAGATTATCTTCTGCTGGGTTCCTGGACATGTAGGAATTGCGGGGAATGAGCGCGCCGATGAGGGCGCCAAAGAGTCCGCGAGGACTCTGCGACCGGACCAGCGTTTCGCTCTTCCTCACACCGCCTACATGGCAGGAATACGGGCAGCTCTTCGGACTGCTTGACAAAGAAGATGGGAGACGGTCGAAGGGAACTTAAAGTTGCGTGCCATTGCGCCGCGACTGTTCCCATGGACCTATCCCCCAATGCCGCGGCGGCTTCAGGTTGCTTTCTGTCGTCTCCGAATCGGACACACTCGTGTGACGCATCGCTATCTGATGGAGCGCTCACCTGCGCCCTATTGCAACGACTGCGTCGTCCCCCAGACTGTTCGGCACATTCTTGTCGAATGTCCCAGTCTGGGTGATCTTCGCGCACGACACCTGTCCCGGTACCGGGATGGGCGGGGTCGCTACCGCCTGTCCCTTGTGCTCGGGACGAGTGCGTGTACTTTGACTGGTGGACTTATTGACTTTTTGGGGGAGGCCGGCCTTCTCCCTTTTATTTAACCCGATTTAATTGTTGTTGTTGTCTTTGTAATTGTTTTTGTTATTGCTTTGTTATTGTTATTTCTTTTTATTGTTATTTCTTTTTATTGTTTTCTGTTTAATTTTTTAAAGTAGCCTAGAACTAGGCTGTTTTTTACGGCGACTTATGCCTAAGTCGGCAGTCGCCAGATAGCCCCTTTAAAAAAAAAAAAAAAAAACCCCGCGTACGGGTGGGGGGAGCCCTCTCCGGCCCAAAGGAGCAGGAAGAGGGTGTCCCGCAGGGAAGTGTCCTCAGTGTCACACTCTTTGCCCTGAGCATCAACGGCATCACCTCGGTGCTGCCGGAAGATGTTCTCGCTACGCTCTACGTGGACGAATTTTGGATCTCTTTTGGCGCGGCCCAGATGCCAACTCTGGAGCGTCGACTCCAACAGGCATTGAACCGCGTCTCTCGCTATGCCGAAGCGCACAGGTTTCGGTTTTCTTTGGCCAAGACTAAGGTGGTGCACTTTTGCCGCCATCCACGGCTTCACCCCGACCCAGATTTGTTTCTTAATGGGGTGCGCCTGGATGTGGTTGAGTCGCACCGTTTCCTTAGTCTTGTATTCGACCGACGCCTCACCTGGGAGGCTCCTATTCGCAGCCTTAGGGTCTCTTGTACCCGCGCCATGGACATTCTCCGTTCCGTGACGTTCAGCGCTTGGGGCGCTGATAGGGCTACCGCCTTACTTTTTTATCGATCCTTTGTTCGCTCGAAGCTCGACTACGGATGCGAGTTTTATGCATCCGCAGCCGAGCGTTTATTGCGGAAGGTGGATTCGATCCACCACACCGGCCTTCGCCTTGCGACCGGTGCCTTCCGCACATCCCCCATTGAGAGCCTGTTGGTCGATGCTGGGGAGATGCCACTCGCTCTGCGCCGCGTGCAGTGCATCACTCGCCTGTACGCGCGAGCCCGGCGCCTCCCTCAGTCGCCAGTCATACCCTAAGCCCTTTGGGTTTAGGGCCAGGAAACTCCTTCGAGAAGTAGATATATCTCTCGGGCCGGTGGCGCCCCTGGTTCTGCCCAGGACGCCACCCTGGAGGGTACCACATTTGGCTATTTGTCGCCACGCCTCTGCTCCCAAAGCTTGTACTGCGCCGGGAGTATTGCGTTCGACCTTTTTGGAGCACACATCGTGTCACGCTGGTACCGTGCCAGTGTATACGGATGGCTCCAAGTCCCAAGAGGGGGTCGGCTTCCACGCTGTATCCCCTCTGTTTGAAGTCAGCGGGGCTCTACCAGGCGCTGCGTCTGTCTTCACGGCCGAGCTGGTGGCAATACACCACTCGGTACGGGAGATTACGCGACGTGCCCGGTTCGGAGACCGGATTGTGATCTATATCGACTCAAAGCGCCCTGAGTACTCTCGGGGCATTGGAATCTCCGCATCCCCTGGTTCGCGAAATCCGTGACGCCACGGTTTTGGCGAGTCGGGCAGATGTCGAGATTATCTTCTGCTGGGTTCCTGGACATGTAGGAATTGCGGGGAATGAGGGCGCCAAAGAGTCCGCGAGGACTCTGCGACCGGACCAGCGTTTCGCTCTTCCTCACACTGACTACATGGCAGGAATACGGGCAGCTCTTCGGACTGCTTGGCAAAGAAGATGGGAGACGGTCGAAGGGAACTTAAAGTTGCGTGCCATTGCGCCGCGACTGTTCCCATGGACCTATCCCCCAATGCCGCGGCGGCCTCAGGTTGCTTTCTGTCGTCTTCGAATCGGACACACTCGTGTGACGCATCGCGACTTGATGGAGCGCTCGCCTGCGCCCTATTGCAATGACTGCGTCGTCCCCCAGACTGTTCGGCACATTCTTGTCGAATGTCCCAGTCTGGGTGATCTTCGCGCACGATACCTGTCCCGGTACCGGGATGGGCGGGGTCGCTACCGCCTGTCCCTTGTACTCGGGGCGAGTGCGTGCACCATGACTAGTGGACTTATTGACTTTTTGGGGGAGGCTGGCCTTCTCCCTTTCATTTAACCCAGTTTAATTGTTGTTGTTTTTGTTATTGCTTTTGTATTGTTATTGTTATTTCTTTTTATTGTTTCCTGTTTAATTTTTAAAGTAGCCTAGAACTAGGCTGTTTGTTTACGGCGACTAATGCCTAAGTCGGCAGTCGCCAGATAGCCCCTTAATTAAAAAAAAAAAATCGGGGCTCCTCTCCATCCGCGGTGGCTGCGGAGACGGATGGGTCTGCTGCCATTTTGGTAAGCGACCAAGCTAAGATCGGCACATCCGGCCCCTGTACCCTGCCGGGTGCAGAGCCCCTGGCTATGACCAAAATTGCGCAAGGCGGACCATCGACAACATCGGGGCCTCTCATTCAGAGATTACCCGGCGTTTTCGAACCCGCTGGCTTTAAACGCTTCCTCGTTATTCGCTCCACTGATGGCACCATGTTGGCTAAGGGCAACATGATCCATCAGAGGAGAGCTTTAGCTAGTGTGATTGGTAGAGATCCGAAGGGGACCCGTTTATCGGACGGGGTCCTTTTGGCGAATGCGTCGAATCCCTCCGAGGCGGCCATGCTTAGTGCCCTTCGGACACTTGTTGGCACGCCTGTGAGTGTGACGGCGCACTCTACCATGAATTTTGTGAAAGGCGTAGTTTATGCGAGGGAACTCGTTGACTACTAGATAGAGGACATCAGGGTGGTCAAGGTCGAACGTGTGATTAGAAAACAGGGAGGGGCCTCGAGACCCACCCCTACACTCTTCGTCACGTTCGACTGTGACAAGCTCCCTGAGTCGGTGCGTGCCGTTTGGTACCGCTACCGCGTGAAGGCATTCGTGCCACTGCCGCGGAGATGCTATTACTGTCCCCCGTAAGGGGCGCGGCGATTTGCCATCCTGGCCGCCGTGCTGACGGGATCCAGCGCTCCGTCCGGCCCCAGCTTAGCCTCTCTTCCTTCCTTCAGATAGCCCGATTTCTCCCCTACCTCGTCGCTTTTCATACAACCTCTCCCACAACTTTCTCTGGTCAGCCTCTAATTTCACAGGGTAGAATGCTGACCTTCTTCTCAAGCCAACCACCCCGGATGGGGGCTGAGGGGGGAGGGGACATTGTTCCCTAACCCCTCAGCTCCGGTTCGGGATGGGTTTTTTTTAACAACCTGCTTCATCCCCACCCATACCTTCCTCACATCCCTTTTCCTCTCCTCTTCACATTCTATCTGTTTTACGCCGTGTCTAAGGTGGAGCCGCCATGCCGAAGGACTGCCAGGCCACCAGGCGGGAGGGGTGGTCCCAAATGGCGGCGCCTGGCTCTGCCGGGCCTGTAAGCACCTCTTGCAGTGCGGGCTACTGCAAGAGGTGGTGAGCGATTGCGTCCCGTAAAACAAAGAGGGTCACCATGCCCAATGATGAAAAAAAAAAAAACCATCTTCCCTTAATTCCCCCTTGCTCATCGACGGAGCCGCCCTCGAGCAGCTCCAGCAAAAAAATGGAGGTCCCCCCTCCTGTGCTTGCACAGGGGACCCTCCATATTTCTCTAACCGGAGAGGAGGCTTACTCCTCTCGGACGCCTACGGGTGCAGGGGACTCCCCCTCACCCCCTTGTCTGGAGGTGCTTTCGGGCACCTCCCTTTTCCCAGCGGCAGTCCCCTCTTTTCTTTCCATGGGGACTGCCAAGAAAGCCAGCAGGCAGCCCTTAGCCAGCCGCTCCCCATCAAAGCGGCTCGGTAGGGCAAACCCCCTTAGGGGGAAGAGGGAAGCCAGGCCCCTTCGGTCGCTTCCCTCAAAAGACCTGCTGGCAAGAATTTTAAACCTTGCTGGGGTCAAGGCCTGTGCCTCCCCACACAAGACTGGCGACACTGCCAAGGGGACCTGTGATGTCCTGGGAGGGGATGGCCAACTGGAGGCCCCTCCTGTGATAAACATGGTCTTTGAGGAGACCCAGCCTCAGACGGTAGGGCCTTCCATGGGGGGGAATTCGGGCTCGGCGCCAAGCACCGAACCCGAATCCGCCCTTATGTAAGGTCCTCCTCAAATGGCTGAGGGCTCCGAGGCAGTAAAAGAAGGGGAGGGATCTCCTCCGACAGGTGCCCCTACGACAACCAGGACCTTCTCCATTTCGGAGAAGGACCTGGCTGAGGCCGGTCCATCTGGCCTGGGGGCTTCTGCCGGCGGAGGTGAAAAGCGGGTTCATTCCCCGCCCTCCTCTCCAAAAAAGAAAAAGACAAAGAAGACTAAAAAGACGAAAAAGACTCGGGGCTCCTCTCCATCCGCGGGGGCTGCGGGGACGGATGGGTCTGCTGCCACTTTGGTAGGCGACCAAGCCAAGATCTGCACATCCGGCCCCTCTACCCCCTCGTGTGCGGAGCCCCTGACCAAGACTAACACCAAAAGTGCACAGGGCGGAGCCTCGATGACATCGGGGCCCCTGATTCAGAGGTTACCTGGCGTTTTCTAGCCCGCTGGCTTCAAACGCTTCCTCGTTATTCGCTCCACTGATGGCACCATGTTGTCCAAGGGCAACATGATCCATCAGAGGAGAGGATTAGCTAGTGCAATTGGTAGAGAGCCGAAGGTGACCCGTTTCTCGGACGGCAGCCTTCTGGCGAATGCGGCGAATCCCGCCGAGGCGGCCAAGATAAGTGCTCTTCGGACACTTCATGGCACCCCGGTGAGTGTGACGCCGCACTCTACCATGAACTTTGTGAAAGGAGTAGTTTATGCGAGGGAACTCGTTGACTACTCCATTGAGGACATCACCCTAGAGCTGGCCGACCATGGGGCGGTCAAGGTTGAACGTGTGATGAGAAAACAGGGAGGGGCTTCGAGACCCACCCCTACACTCTTCGTCACGTTCGACTGTGACAAGCTCCCTGAGTCGGTGCGTGCCGGTTGGTACCGCTACCGCGTGAAGGCATTCGTGCCACTGCCGCGGCGGTGCTATTACTGTCACCGCTTCGGCCATACGAATCGCTCATGTAGACGTGCAAAGTCGGGGTCACCCGAAGTCTGTGTAAATTGCTCGAAGGTCGCACACGATAAGTCCAAATCGTGTGTGGTCAAGTGTGTCAATTGCGGAGAGCCACACCCTGCTTCTTCGAAGCAATGTGGTGCATATCTCCTTGAGAAGGAAATCCTGGCCGTTCAGGCCCAGGATCGACTCTCATTCCGCGAGGCTAAGGACTTGGTCCTGGCGCGCCCAGCTCTGCCTGTGACGTCATATGCCTCAGTAGTTCGAAAGGCACCCTCTGCTCCTGGCCCATCCAGGCCAACGAGCACGGTTGTTTCCGCGCCCATTCGGAGCCCTTCTGCGGGCTCTACCCAACCCGGGCGCTCCCCTGGTAGAGCTGGCGGCAAAAAGGGTTCACACCCAGCCCCGGCCAAAACCAGGGCTCCCCCCTCTTCCCCCAGCGTGACCAGTTACCGTAAGGCGAAACGGCCACGCGCCTCCACAGAGTCGTTAGACTCACAGGAGGCAACACCCCTGAAGATGGTCGCTAGGCCATCTTCGGGGGTTCCTAAAGCTGTTCCCCGAAAGGAGGACAGCAACAAAGGAGCTTCGGCTCCTTCGCCCACGCCCCGAGGTGGAGCGAGTGGCTCGGAGACGGTGGTTCCTCGAAAAGAGGGCCCCCCGCCTCCGAAGCCGCAGCGCCCGCCTAAGGTTTTGAGGCGGAGGGAGGAAAAGACTCGCATGGCGAGGTCAACCTCCCCACATAAGTCCTCGAAGGCGACAGCGCCTCCAGCGCTTTGTCCGGCCAACAGCGCCCGGGGTTCTGCCCCCGGGAAGCGTACGGCCATTCCCGTGAGGGTCTTCAATTCGAGGAGGGCCCCGCGTCTCCTCCGAGCTAGGCCTGGAGGGCATATTCCTTCAATGGAATTGCCGTGGACTCCGGGCCAACTGGGAGGAGCTGCGGAGGCTCGCCTCGTCCCGTTCCCCGTTAGCTATTTTTTTGCAGGAGACCATGCTAGGCGCGTGCCCCCTGCCTGCCCTCCCGGGGTATAAGGGTCTTGCGACCCCACCACCGCGGGATGGCCGGGCTGGGGGATGCGCGGTTTACACCCGGCATGATGTCTCCGTTCTTCCTTTCTCTTTAGATACCTCCTTACAGGCAGTGGCTGTGCAGCTGCACCTGGATAGGAGGTATACTATCATTTCTGCGTACATTCCACCGTCAGCTGACTTCGACGCGGGCGACTTCCGCCGCGTCGTGGCACGGTTGCCGAGGCCCTATCTCTTGCTTGGAGATCTGAACGGCAGGCATCCTCTCTGGGGAGATTACTCCATAAATCCCAGGGGACAAGTCCTTGCCGATCTGATCGAAGAGCTTGAGATGGGTGTCCTAAACGTGGATGAGTTTACGCATCACTGTCCGATAACCGCTTCATTTTCTTGCCTTGACCTATCTTTGTGCTCTTCGGATGCACAGCCTGATTTTGATTGGGGGGTGGTCGATGACCTCCATGGTAGTGATCACTTTCCCATTCAAATATCATTTTCAGGGCAACTGCCGCCTGAGAGACCACCTCGGTGGTGCTTGGCGCGGGCGCGGTGGCCTGCATTTCAGGAAATGACTGAATTCTCTATCTCAGTCGAGGAGTTTAGGTCGGTAGATGAGGCCGTTGAGTTCTTCTCCGGCAACCTCATCGCCGTGGGCCTGACTACTATTCCTAGGACGTCTGGCCGTTTTGCACGCCGACCACTCCCATGGTGGTCGGCCGAGTGTGAGACGGCCCTCAAACAGAAGCGTTATGCCTACATGCGCTATAAGCGCCGCCCGAACGATTTCACTGTCGCTGAATTTCGTCGGGCTAGGGCTAGGTTCCGGTATATTTCGAAGCACGCCCGCCGCTCTTCTTGGCGGGCATACGTGTCTTCACTTAACGGGAAGACCCCTTTAGCTGAGGTGTGGAAGCGAGTCAAAAGGATTCGGGTCAAGTTCTCGCAGGCCATCCCTCCCGTTCTCCAGGAGAATGGGACCGCAATCTCGGACCCCGCGTCCGTGGCGGAATCCTTAGCGACCGCTTTCTCCGCATTCTCTAGCCGTGATGCTGCTCCGCCAGCATTCAATGCACGTCGTCATGTCGCGGAAGGCCGCCGGCTGGACTTTACCTCCAGAGGCGGAGAACCCTTCAACGACAAGTTTGCTGTGAGTGAGTTGCGTTCCACTCTCGCTTCGTGCGCAGACACCGCCCATGGTCCGGACGATGTCCCGTACGCCATGCTTCGACACCTGGGTGAGCGAGGCATGGCCTTTCTGTTAGATCTGTTCAACAGGATCTGGGTGGAAGGTCTTCTCCCAGACTCCTGGCGAATCGCTACTGTGCTCGCCTTTCGCAAACCGGGGAGAGATCACTCTACTCCGACCGGTTTCCGCCCAATCTCTCTAACCTCTTGCGTGTGCAAGTTGATGGAGAAATTGGTAAATGTTAGATTAGCCTATTTCCTGGACAGCGGAGGCCATCTGTCTTCTGCACAGTGCGGCTTCCGTAAGTTTCACTCCACGTCGGATGCTCTGCTCCGACTGGAAAATGCTGTCTGCGAGGCTTTCCTTCGTAGACAGCACTACGCCACGGTGTTTTTTGATCTGGAGAAGGCCTATGATACCGCAAGGCGATACGGTATCATGGAGACTCTCCACACGATGGGGGCGAGGGGACGCCTCCCAATGTTTATATCTGAATTTTTGCGAGATCGTCGATTCCGCGTACGGGTGGGGGGAGCCCTCTCTGCCCCAAAGGAGAAGGAAGAGGGTGTCCCGCAGGGAAGTGTCCTCAGTGTCACACTCTTTGCCCTGAGCATCAACGGCATCACCTCGGCTCTGCCAGAAGATGTTCTCGCTACGCTCTACGTGGACGACCTTTCGATCTCTTTTGGCGCGGCCCAGATGCCAACTCTGGAGCGTCGACTCCAACAGGCATTGAACCGCGTCTCTCGCTATGCCGAAGCGCACAGGTTTCGGTTTTCTTTGGCCAAGACTAAGGTGGTGCACTTCTGCCGCCATCCACGGCTTCACCCCGACCCAGATTTGTTTCTTAATGGGGTGCGCCTGGATGTGGTTGAGTCGCACCGTTTCCTTGGTCTTGTATTCGACCGACGCCTCACCTGGGAGGCTCATATTCGCAGCCTTAGGGTCTCTTGTACCCGCGCCATGGACATTCTCCGTTCCGTGACGTTCAGCGCTTGGGGCGCTGATAGGGCTACCGCCTTACTTTTTTATCGATCCTTTGTTCGCTCGAAGCTCGACTACGGATGCGAGTTTTATGCATCCGCAGCCGAGCGTTTATTGCGGAAGGTGGATTCAATCCACCACACCGGCCTTCGCCTTGCGACCGGTGCCTTCCGCACATCCCCCATTGAGAGCCTGTTGGTCGATGCTGGGGAGATGCCACTCGCTCTGCGCCGCGTGCAGTGCATCACTCGCCTGTACGCGCGAGCCCGGCGCCTCCCTCAGTGGCCAACAGCTCTCACTGCATCCGCAGCTGATCTCGATGGTGCCTATGCCGCCGAGAGACGCCAGTCATACCCTAAGCCCTTTGGGTTTAGGGCCAGGAAACTCCTTCGAGAGGTAGATATAGCTCTCGGGCCGGTGGCGCCCCTGGTTCTGCCCAGGACGCCACCCTGGAGGGTACCACATTTGGCTATTTGTCGCCACGCCTCTGCTCCCAAAGCTTGTACTGCGCCGGAAGTATTGCGTTCGACCTTTTTGGAGCACACATCGTGTCACGCTGGTACCGTGCCAGTGTATACGGATGGCTCCAAGTCCCAAGAGGGGGTCGGCTTCCACGCCGTATCCCCTCTGTTTGAAGTCAGCGGGGCTCTACCAGGCGCTGCGTCTGTCTTCACGGCCGAGCTGGTGGCAATACACCACTCGGTACGGGAGATTACGCGACGTGCCCGGTTCGGAGACCGGATTGTGATCTATAGCGACTCACAAAGCGCCCTGAGTGCTCTCGGGGCATTGGAATCTCCGCATCCCCTGGTTCGCGATATCCGTGACGCCACGGTTTTGGCGAGCCGGGCAGATGTCGAGATTATCTTCTGCTGGGTTCCTGGACATGTAGGAATTGCGGGGAATGAGGGCGCCAAAGAGTCCGCGAGGACTCTGCGACCGGACCAGCGTTTCGCTCTTCCTCACACCGACTACATGGCAGGAATACGGGCAGCTCTTCGGACTGCTTGGCAAAGAAGATGGGAGACGGTCGAAGGGAACTTAAAGTTGCGTGCCATTGCGCCGCGACTGTTCCCATGGACCTATCCCCCAATGCCGCGGCGGCTTCAGGTTGCTTTCTGTCGTCTCCGAATCGGACACACTCGTGTGACGCATCGCCATTTGATGGATCGCTCGCCTGAGCTCTATTATGACGACTGCGTCGTCCCCCAGACTGTTCGGCACATTCTTGTCGAATGTCCCAGTCTGGGTGATCTTCGCGCACGATACCTGTCCCAGTACCGGGATGGGCGGGGTCGCTACCGCCTGTCCCTTGTGCTTTGGACAGATTCGTGCACACTGACTTGTGGACTTGTTGACTTCTTGGGGGAGGCCGGCCTTCTC
>CAXAKS010000413.1:0-31541 GCA_963969495.1 Ceratothoa steindachneri
CCGCCGACCTTAGCCTCGACCGTCTTACTACTCTTTATATCACGTTCCTCCCTCGACACCCCTCGCCTAAGATGCGGCGAGCGTCGGATTTTTAAATATAATATCGCAGTTATACCTTATTCCATAGGGCGAGAAGAGAAATGTGATGCTCGGCTTTATACAAATATCTCAGATATACCCCTTGGCAGCGGGAGGGAAAAAATGTTACCCTCGGCTTTTTACAAATAACTCGCATATACCACTCGGGTGTTTTAGGAAGACCGAGGCCATCGAGGCGACCCTCGGCCTTATAAGACTAAAGGGCAAGTACCGCCGACCTTAGCCTCGACCGTCTTACTACTCTTTATAGCCCGTTCCCCCCTCGACGCCCCTCGCCCTAGTTTCAGCGAGCGTCGGCTTTTTAAATATAATATCGCAGTTATACCTTATTCCATAGGGCGAGAAGAGAAATGTGAAGCTCGGCTTTATACAAATATCTCAGATATACCCCTTGGGAGCGGGAGGGGAAAAATGTTACCCTCGGCTTTTTACAAATAACTCGCATATACCACTCGGGTGTTTTAGGAAGACCGAGGCCATCGAGGCGACCCTCGGCCTTATAAGACTAAAGGGCAAGTACCGCCGACCTTAATCCTCGACCGTCTTACTACTCTTTATATCCCGTTCCCCCCTCGACGCCCCTCGCCTTAGTTTCAGCGAGCGTCGGCTTTTTAAATAAAATATCGCAGTTATACCTTATTCCATAGGAAGAGAAGAGAAATGTGATGCTCGGCTTTATACAAATATCTCAGATATACCCCTTGGGAGCGGGAGGGGAAAAATGTTACCCTCGGCTTTTTACAAATACCTCGCATATACCACTCGGGTGTTTTAGGAAGACCGAGGCCATCGAGGCGACCCTCGGCCTTATAAGACTAAAGGGCAAGTACCGCCGACCTTAGCCTCGACCGTCTTACTACTCTTTATATCCCGTTCCCCCCTCGACGCCCCTCGCCTTAGTTTCAGCGAGCGTCGGCTTTTTAAATAAAATATCGCAGTTATACCTTATTCCATAGGGCGAGAAGAGAAATGTGATGCTCGGCTTTATACAAATATCTCAGATATACCCCTTGGGAGCGGGAGGGGAAAAATGTTACCCTCGGCTTTTTACAAATAACTCGCATATACCACTCGGGTGTTAGAGGAAGACCGAGGCCATCGAGGCGACCCTCGGCCTTATAAGACTAAAGGGCAAGTACCGCCGACCTTAGCCTCGACCGTCTTACTACTCTTTATATCCCGTTCCCCCCTCGACGCCCCTCGCCTAAGATGCGGCGAGCGTCGGCTTTTTAAATATAATCTCGCAGTTATACCTTATTCCATAGGGCGAGAAGAGAAATGTGATGCTCGGCTTTATACAAATATCTCAGATATACCCCTTGGGAGCGGGAGGGGAAAAATGTTACCCTCGGCTTTTTACAAATAACTCGCATATACCACTCGGGTGTTTTAGGAAGACCGAGGCCATCGAGGCGACCCTCGGCCTTATAAGACTAAAGGGCAAGTACCGCCGACCTTAGCCTCGACCGTCTTACTACTCTTTATATCCCGTTCCCCCCTCGACACCCCTCGCCTTAGTTTCAGCGAGCGTCGGCTTTTTAAATATAATATCGCAGTTATACCTTATTCCATAGGGCGAGAAGAGAAATGTGATGCTCGGCTTTATACAAATATCTCAGATATACCCCTTGGGAGCGGGAGGGGAAAAATGTTACCCTCGGCTTTTTACAAATAACTCGCCTATACCACTCGGGTGTTTTAGGAAGACCGAGGCCATCGAGGCGACCCTCGACATTATAAGACTAAAGGGCAAGTACCGCCGACCTTAGCCTCGACCGTCTTACTACTCTTTATATCCCGTTCCCCCCTCGACGCCCCTCGCCTTAGTTTCAGCGAGCGTCGGCTTTTTAAATAAAATATCGCAGTTATACCTTATTCCATAGGGCGAGAAGAGAAATGTGATGCTCGGCTTTATACAAATATCTCAGATATACCCCTTGGGAGCGGGAGGGGAAAAATGTTACCCTCGGCTTTTTACAAATAACTCGCATATACCACTCGGGTGTTAGAGGAAGACCGAGGCCATCGAGGCGACCCTCGGCCTTATAAGACTAAAGGGCAAGTACCGCCGACCTTAGCCTCGACCGTCTTACTACTCTTTATATCCCGTTCCCCCCTCGACGCCCCTCGCCTAAGATGCGGCGAGCGTCGGCTTTTTAAATAATATATCGCAGTTATACCTTATTCCATAGGGCGAGAAGAGAAATGTGATGCTCGGCTTTATACAAATATCTCAGATATACCCCTTGGGAGCGGGAGGGGAAAAATGTTACCCTCGGCTTTTTACAAATAACTCGCATATACCACTCGGGTGTTTTAGGAAGACCGAGGTTATCGAGGCGACCCTCGGCCTTATAAGACTAAAGGGCAAGTACCGCCGACCTTAGCCTCGACCGTCTTACTACTCTTTATATCACGTTCCTCCCTCGACACCCCTCGCCTAAGATGCGGCGAGCGTCGGATTTTTAAATATAATATCGCAGTTATACCTTATTCCATAGGGCGAGAAGAGAAATGTGATGCTCGGCTTTATACAAATATCTCAGATATACCCCTTGGGAGCGGGAGGGAAAAAATGTTACCCTCGGCTTTTTACAAATAACTCGCATATACCACTCGGGTGTTTTAGGAAGACCGAGGCCATCGAGGCGACCCTCGGCCTTATAAGACTAAAGGGCAAGTACCGCCGACCTTAGCCTCGACCGTCTTACTACTCTTTATAGCCCGTTCCCCCCTCGACGCCCCTCGCCTTAGTTTCAGCGAGCGTCGGCTTTTTAAATATAATATCGCAGTTATACCTTATTCCATAGGGCGAGAAGAGAAATGTGAAGCTCGGCTTTATACAAATATCTCAGATATACCCCTTGGGAGCGGGAGGGGAAAAATGTTACCCTCGGCTTTTTACAAATAACTCGCATATACCACTCGGGTGTTTTAGGAAGACCGAGGCCATCGAGGCGACCCTCGGCCTTATAAGACTAAAGGGCAAGTCCCGCTGACCTTAATCCTCGACCGTCTTACTACTCTTTATATCCCGTTCCCCCCTCGACGCCCCTCGCCTTAGTTTCAGCGAGCGTCGGCTTTTTAAATAAAATATCGCAGTTATACCTTATTCCATAGGGCGAGAAGAGAAATGTGATGCTCGGCTTTATACAAATATCTCAGATATACCCCTTGGGAGCGGGAGGGGAAAAATGTTACCCTCGGCTTTTTACAAATAACTCGCATATACCACTCGGGTGTTAGAGGAAGACCGAGGCCATCGAGGCGACCCTCGGCCTTATAAGACTAAAGGGCAAGTACCGCCGACCTTAGCCTCGACCGTCTTACTACTCTTTATATCCCGTTCCCCCCTCGACGCCCCTCGCCTAAGATGCGGCGAGCGTCGGCTTTTTAAATAATATATCGCAGTTATACCTTATTCCATAGGGCGAGAAGAGAAATGTGATGCTCGGCTTTATACAAATATCTCAGATATACCCCTTGGGAGCGGGAGGGGAAAAATGTTACCCTCGGCTTTTTACAAATAACTCGCATATACCACTCGGGTGTTTTAGGAAGACCGAGGTTATCGAGGCGACCCTCGGCCTTATAAGACTAAAGGGCAAGTACCGCCGACCTTAGCCTCGACCGTCTTACTACTCTTTATATCCCGTTCCCCCCTCGACGCCCCTCGCCTTAGTTTCAGCGAGCGTCGGCTTTTTAAATATAATCTCGCAGTTATACCTTATTCCATAGGGCGAGAAGAGAAATGTGATGCTCGGCTTTATACAAATATCTCAGATATACCCCTTGGGAGCGGGAGGGGAAAAATGTTACCCTCGGCTTTTTACAAATAACTCGCATATACCACTCGGGTGTTAGAGGAAGACCGAGGCCATCGAGGCGACCCTCGGCCTTATAAGACTAAAGGGCAAGTACCGCCGACCTTAGCCTCGACCGTCTTACTACTCTTTATATCCCGTTCCCCCCTCGACGCCCCTCGCCTAAGATGCGGCGAGCGTCGGCTTTTTAAATATAATCTCGCAGTTATACCTTATTCCATAGGGCGAGAAGAGAAATGTGATGCTCGGCTTTATACAAATATCTCAGATATACCCCTTGGGAGCGGGAGGGGAAAAATGTTACCCTCGGCTTTTTACAAATAACTCGCATATACCACTCGGGTGTTTTAGGAAGACCGAGGCCATCGAGGCGACCCTCGGCCTTATAAGACTAAAGGGCAAGTACCGCCGACCTTAGCCTCGACCGTCTTACTACTCTTTATATCCCGTTCCCCCCTCGACGCCCCTCGCCTAAGATGCGGCGAGCGTCGGCTTTTTAAATAAAATATCGCAGTTATACCTTATTCCATAGGGCGAGAAGAGAAATGTGATGCTCGGCTTTATACAAATATCTCAGATATACCCCTTGGGAGCGGGAGGGGAAAAATGTTACCCTCGGCTTTTTACAAATAACTCGCATATACCACTCGGGTGTTTTAGGAAGACCGAGGCCATCGAGGCGACCCTCGGCCTTATAAGACTAAAGGGCAAGTACCGCCGACCTTAGCCTCGACCGTCTTACTACTCTTTATATCCCGTTCCCCCCTCGACGCCCCTCGCCTAAGATGCGGCGAGCGTCGGCTTTTTAAATAATATATCGCAGTTATACCTTATTCCATAGGGCGAGAAGAGAAATGTGATGCTCGGCTTTATACAAATATCTCAGATATACCCCTTGGGAGCGGGAGGGGAAAAATGTTACCCTCGGCTTTTTACAAATAACTCGCATATACCACTCGGGTGTTTTAAGAAGACCGAGGCCATCGAGGCGACCCTCGGCCTTATAGGACAAAAAGGCAAGTACCGCCGACCTTAGCCTCGACCGTCTTACTACTCTTTATATCCCGTTCCCCCCTCGACGCCCCTCGCCTAAGATGCGGCGAGCGTCGGCTTTTTAAATAATATATCGCAGTTATACCTTATTCCATAGGGCGAGAAGAGAAATGTGATGCTCGGCTTTATACAAATATCTCAGATATACCCCTTGGGAGCGGCAGGGGAAAAATGTTACCCTCGGCTTTTTACAAATAACTCGCATATACCACTCGGGTGTTTTAGGAAGACCGAGGCCATCGAGGCGACCCTCGGCCTTATAAGACTAAAGGGCAAGTACCGCCGACTTTAGCCTCGACCGTCTTACTACTCTTTATATCCCGTTCCCCCCTCGACGCCCCTCGCCTAAGATGCGGCGAGCGTCGGCTTTTTAAATAATATATCGCAGTTATACCTTATTCCATAGGGCGAGAAGAGAAATGTGATGCTCGGCTTTATACAAATATCTCAGATATACCCCTTGGGAGCGGGAGGGGAAAAATGTTACCCTCGGCTTTTTCCAAATAACTCGCATATACCACTCGGGTGTTTTAGGAAGACCGAGGCCATCGAGGCGACCCTCGGCCTTATAAGACTAAAGGGCAAGTACCGCCGACCTTAGCCTCGACCGTCTTACTACTCTTTATATCCCGTTCCCCCCTCGACGCCCCTCGCCTTAGTTTCAGCGAGCGTCGGCTTTTTAAATATAATATCGCAGTTATACCTTATTCCATAGGGCGAGAAGAGAAATGTGATGCTCGGCTTTATACAAATATCTCAGATATACCCCTTGGGAGCGGGAGGGGAAAAATGTTACCCTCGGCTTTTTACAAATAACTCGCATATACCACTCGGGTGTTTTAGGAAGACCGAGGCCATCGAGGCGACCCTCGGCCTTATAAGACTAAAGGGCAAGTACCGCCGACCTTAGCCTCGACCGTCTTACTACTCTTTATATCCCGTTCCCCCCTCGACGCCCCTCGCCTTAGTTTCAGCGAGCGTCGGCTTTTTAAATATAATATCGCAGTTATACCTTATTCCATAGGGCGAGAAGAGAAATGTGATGCTCGGCTTTATACAAATATCTCAGATATACCCCTTGGGAGCGGGAGGGGAAAAATGTTACCCTCGGCTTTTTACAAATAACTCGCATATACCACTCGGGTGTTTTAAGAAGACCGAGGCCATCGAGGCGACCCTCGGCCTTATAGGACAAAAAGGCAAGTACCGCCGACCTTAGCCTCGACCGTCTTACTACTCTTTATATCCCGTTCCCCCCTCGACGCCCCTCGCCTAAGATGCGGCGAGCGTCGGCTTTTTAAATAATATATCGCAGTTATACCTTATTCCATAGGGCGAGAAGAGAAATGTGATGCTCGGCTTTATACAAATATCTCAGATATACCCCTTGGGAGCGGCAGGGGAAAAATGTTACCCTCGGCTTTTTACAAATAACTCGCATATACCACTCGGGTGTTTTAGGAAGACCGAGGCCATCGAGGCGACCCTCGGCCTTATAAGACTAAAGGGCAAGTACCGCCGACTTTAGCCTCGACCGTCTTACTACTCTTTATATCCCGTTCCCCCCTCGACGCCCCTCGCCTAAGATGCGGCGAGCGTCGGCTTTTTAAATAATATATCGCAGTTATACCTTATTCCATAGGGCGAGAAGAGAAATGTGATGCTCGGCTTTATACAAATATCTCAGATATACCCCTTGGGAGCGGGAGGGGAAAAATGTTACCCTCGGCTTTTTCCAAATAACTCGCATATACCACTCGGGTGTTTTAGGAAGACCGAGGCCATCGAGGCGACCCTCGGCCTTATAAGACTAAAGGGCAAGTACCGCCGACCTTAGCCTCGACCGTCTTACTACTCTTTATATCCCGTTCCCCCCTCGACGCCCCTCGCCTTAGTTTCAGCGAGCGTCGGCTTTTTAAATATAATATCGCAGTTATACCTTATTCCATAGGGCGAGAAGAGAAATGTGATGCTCGGCTTTATACAAATATCTCAGATATACCCCTTGGGAGCGGGAGGGGAAAAATGTTACCCTCGGCTTTTTACAAATAACTCGCATATACCACTCGGGTGTTTTAGGAAGACCGAGGCCATCGAGGCGACCCTCGGCCTTATAAGACTAAAGGGCAAGTACCGCCGACCTTAGCCTCGACCGTCTTACTACTCTTTATATCCCGTTCCCCCCTCGACGCCCCTCGCCTTAGTTTCAGCGAGCGTCGGCTTTTTAAATATAATATCGCAGTTATACCTTATTCCATAGGGCGAGAAGAGAAATGTGATGCTCGGCTTTATACAAATATCTCAGATATACCCCTTGGGAGCGGGAGGGGAAAAATGTTACCCTCGGCTTTTTACAAATAACTCGCATATACCACTCGGGTGTTAGAGGAAGACCGAGGCCATCGAGGCGACCCTCGGCCTTATAAGACTAAAGGGCAAGTACCGCCGACCTTAGCCTCGACCGTCTTACTACTCTTTATATCCCGTTCCCCCCTCGACGCCCCTCGCCTAAGATGCGGCGAGCGTCGGCTTTTTAAATATAATCTCGCAGTTATACCTTATTCCATAGGGCGAGAAGAGAAATGTGATGCTCGGCTTTATACAAATATCTCAGATATACCCCTTGGGAGCGGGAGGGGAAAAATGTTACCCTCGGCTTTTTACAAATAACTCGCATATACCACTCGGGTGTTTTAGGAAGACCGAGGCCATCGAGGCGACCCTCGGCCTTATAAGACTAAAGGGCAAGTACCGCCGACCTTAGCCTCGACCGTCTTACTACTCTTTATATCCCGTTCCCCCCTCGACACCCCTCGCCTTAGTTTCAGCGAGCGTCGGCTTTTTAAATATAATATCGCAGTTATACCTTATTCCATAGGGCGAGAAGAGAAATGTGATGCTCGGCTTTATACAAATATCTCAGATATACCCCTTGGGAGCGGGAGGGGAAAAATGTTACCCTCGGCTTTTTACAAATAACTCGCCTATACCACTCGGGTGTTTTAGGAAGACCGAGGCCATCGAGGCGACCCTCGACATTATAAGACTAAAGGGCAAGTACCGCCGACCTTAGCCTCGACCGTCTTACTACTCTTTATATCCCGTTCCCCCCTCGACGCCCCTCGCCTTAGTTTCAGCGAGCGTCGGCTTTTTAAATAAAATATCGCAGTTATACCTTATTCCATAGGGCGAGAAGAGAAATGTGATGCTCGGCTTTATACAAATATCTCAGATATACCCCTTGGGAGCGGGAGGGGAAAAATGTTACCCTCGGCTTTTTACAAATAACTCGCATATACCACTCGGGTGTTAGAGGAAGACCGAGGCCATCGAGGCGACCCTCGGCCTTATAAGACTAAAGGGCAAGTACCGCCGACCTTAGCCTCGACCGTCTTACTACTCTTTATATCCCGTTCCCCCCTCGACGCCCCTCGCCTTAGTTTCAGCGAGCGTCGGCTTTTTAAATATAATCTCGCAGTTATACCTTATTCCATAGGGCGAGAAGAGAAATGTGATGCTCGGCTTTATACAAATATCTCAGATATACCCCTTGGGAGCGGGAGGGGAAAAATGTTACCCTCGGCTTTTTACAAATAACTCGCATATACCACTCGGGTGTTTTAGGAAGACCGAGGCCATCGAGGCGACCCTCGGCCTTATAAGACTAAAGGGCAAGTACCGCCGACCTTAGCCTCGACCGTCTTACTACTCTTTATATCCCGTTCCCCCCTCGACGCCCCTCGCCTAAGATGCGGCGAGCGTCGGCTTTTTAAATAAAATATCGCAGTTATACCTTATTCCATAGGGCGAGAAGAGAAATGTGATGCTCGGCTTTATACAAATATCTCAGATATACCCCTTGGGAGCGGGAGGGGAAAAATGTTACCCTCGGCTTTTTACAAATAACTCGCATATACCACTCGGGGGTTTTAGGAAGACCGAGGCCATCGAGGCGACCCTCGGCCTTATAAGACTAAAGGGCAAGTACCGCCGACCTTAGCCTCGACCGTCTTACTACTCTTTATATCCCGTTCCCCCCTCGACGCCCCTCGCCTTAGTTTCAGCGAGCGTCGGCTTTTTAAATATAATCTCGCAGTTATACCTTATTCCATAGGGCGAGAAGAGAAATGTGATGCTCGGCTTTATACAAATATCTCAGATATACCCCTTGGGAGCGGGAGGGGAAAAATGTTACCCTCGGCTTTTTACAAATAACTCGCATATACCACTCGGGTGTTTTAGGAAGACCGAGGCCATCGAGGCGACCCTCGGCCTTATAAGACTAAAGGGCAAGTACCGCCGACCTTAGCCTCGACCGTCTTACTACTCTTTATATCCCGTTACCCCCTCGACGCCCCTCGCCTAAGATACGGCGAGCGTCGGCTTTTTAAATAATATATCGCAGTTATACCTTATTTCATAGGGCGAGAAGAGAAATGTGAAGCTCGGCTTTATACAAATATCTCAGATATACCCCTTGGGAGCGGGAGGGGAAAAATGTTACCCTCGGCTTTTTACAAATAACTCGCATATACCACTCGGGTGTTTTAGGAAGACCGAGGCCATCGAGGCGACCCTCGGCCTTATAAGACTAAAGGGCAAGTACCGCCGACCTTAGCCTCGACCGTCTTACTACTCTTTATATCCCGTTCCCCCCTCGACAGCCCTCGCCTAAGATGCGGCGAGCGTCGGCTTTTTAAATAATATATCGCAGTTATACCTTATTCCATAGGGCGAGAAGAGAAATGTGATGCTCGGCTTTATACAAATATCTCAGATATACCCCTTGGGAGCGGGAGGGGAAAAATGTTACCCTCGGCTTTTTACAAATACCTCGCATATACCACTCGGGTGTTTTAGGAAGACCGAGGCCATCGAGGCGACCCTCGGCCTTATAAGACTAAAGGGCAAGTACCGCCGACCTTAGCCTCGACCGTCTTACTACTCTTTATATCCCGTTCCCCCCTCGACGCCCCTCGCCTAAGATGCGGCGAGCGTCGGCTTTTTAAATAAAATATCGCAGTTATACCTTATTCCATAGGGCGAGAAGATAAATGTGATGCTCGGCTTTATACAAATATCTCGGATATACCCCTTGGGAGCGGGAGGGAAAAAATGTTACCCTCGGCTTTTTACAAATAACTCGCATATACCACTCGGGTGTTTTAGGAAGACCGAGGCCATCGAGGCGACCCTCGGCCTTATAAGACTAAAGGGCAAGTACCGCCGACCTTAGCCTCGACCGTCTTACTACTCTTTATATCCCGTTCCCCCCTCGACGCCCCTCGCCTAAGATACGGCGAGCGTCGGCTTTTTAAATAATATATCGCAGTTATACCTTATTCCATAGGGCGAGAAGAGAAATGTGAAGCTCGGCTTTATACAAATATCTCAGATATACCCCTTGGGAGCGGGAGGGGAAAAATGTTACCCTCGGCTTTTTACAAATAACTCGCATATACCACTCGGGTGTTTTAGGAAGACCGAGGCCATCGAGGCGACCCTCGGCCTTATAAGACTAAAGGGCAAGTACCGCCGACCTTAGCCTCGACCGTCTTACTACTCTTTATATCCCGTTCCCCCCTCGACGCCCCTCGCCTAAGATGCGGCGAGCGTCGGCTTTTTAAATATAATCTCGCAGTTATACCTTATTCCATAGGGCGAGAAGAGAAATGTGATGCTCGGCTTTATACAAATATCTCAGATATACCCCTTGGGAGCGGGAGGGGAAAAATGTTACCCTCGGCTTTTTACAAATAACTCGCATATACCACTCGGGTGTTTTAGGAAGACCGAGGCCATCGAGGCGACCCTCGGCCTTATAAGACTAAAGGGCAAGTACCGCCGACCTTAGCCTCGACCGTCTTACTACTCTTTATATCCCGTTCCCCCCTCGACACCCCTCGCCTTAGTTTCAGCGAGCGTCGGCTTTTTAAATATAATATCGCAGTTATACCTTATTCCATAGGGCGAGAAGAGAAATGTGATGCTCGGCTTTATACAAATATCTCAGATATACCCCTTGGGAGCGGGAGGGGAAAAATGTTACCCTCGGCTTTTTACAAATAACTCGCCTATACCACTCGGGTGTTTTAGGAAGACCGAGGCCATCGAGGCGACCCTCGACATTATAAGACTAAAGGGCAAGTACCGCCGACCTTAGCCTCGACCGTCTTACTACTCTTTATATCCCGTTCCCCCCTCGACGCCCCTCGCCTTAGTTTCAGCGAGCGTCGGCTTTTTAAATAAAATATCGCAGTTATACCTTATTCCATAGGGCGAGAAGAGAAATGTGATGCTCGGCTTTATACAAATATCTCAGATATACCCCTTGGGAGCGGGAGGGGAAAAATGTTACCCTCGGCTTTTTACAAATAACTCGCATATACCACTCGGGTGTTAGAGGAAGACCGAGGCCATCGAGGCGACCCTCGGCCTTATAAGACTAAAGGGCAAGTACCGCCGACCTTAGCCTCGACCGTCTTACTACTCTTTATATCCCGTTCCCCCCTCGACGCCCCTCGCCTAAGATGCGGCGAGCGTCGGCTTTTTAAATAATATATCGCAGTTATACCTTATTCCATAGGGCGAGAAGAGAAATGTGATGCTCGGCTTTATACAAATATCTCAGATATACCCCTTGGGAGCGGGAGGGGAAAAATGTTACCCTCGGCTTTTTACAAATAACTCGCATATACCACTCGGGTGTTTTAGGAAGACCGAGGCCATCGAGGCGACCCTCGGCCTTATAAGACTAAAGGGCAAGTACCGCCGACCTTAGCCTCGACCGTCTTACTACTCTTTATATCCCGTTCCCCCCTCGACGCCCCTCGCCTAAGATACGGCGAGCGTCGGCTTTTTAAATAATATATCGCAGTTATACCTTATTTCATAGGGCGAGAAGAGAAATGTGAAGCTCGGCTTTATACAAATATCTCAGATATACCCCTTGGGAGCGGGAGGGGAAAAATGTTACCCTCGGCTTTTTACAAATAACTCGCATATACCACTCGGGTGTTTTAGGAAGACCGAGGCCATCGAGGCGACCCTCGGCCTTATAAGACTAAAGGGCAAGTACCGCCGACCTTAGCCTCGACCGTCTTACTACTCTTTATATCCCGTTCCCCCCTCGACGCCCCTCGCCTAAGATGCGGCGAGCGTCGGCTTTTTAAATAAAATATCGCAGTTATACCTTATTCCATAGGGCGAGAAGAGAAATGTGATGCTCGGCTTTATACAAATATCTCAGATATACCCCTTGGGAGCGGGAGGGGAAAAATGTTACCCTCGGCTTTTTACAAATAACTCGCATATACCACTCGGGGGTTTTAGGAAGACCGAGGCCATCGAGGCGACCCTCGGCCTTATAAGACTAAAGGGCAAGTACCGCCGACCTTAGCCTCGACCGTCTTACTACTCTTTATATCCCGTTCCCCCCTCGACGCCCCTCGCCTAAGATGCGGCGAGCGTCGGCTTTTTAAATAATATATCGCAGTTATACCTTATTCCATAGGGCGAGAAGAGAAATGTGATGCTCGGCTTTATACAAATATCTCAGATATACCCCTTGGGAGCGGGAGGGGAAAAATGTTACCCTCGGCTTTTTACAAATACCTCGCATATACCACTCGGGTGTTTTAGGAAGACCGAGGTTATCGAGGCGACCCTCGGCCTTATAAGACTAAAGGGCAAGTACCGCCGACCTTAGCCTCGACCGTCTTACTACTCTTTATATCACGTTCCTCCCTCGACACCCCTCGCCTAAGATGCGGCGAGCGTCGGATTTTTAAATATAATATCGCAGTTATACCTTATTCCATAGGGCGAGAAGAGAAATGTGATGCTCGGCTTTATACAAATATCTCAGATATACCCCTTGGCAGCGGGAGGGAAAAAATGTTACCCTCGGCTTTTTACAAATAACTCGCATATACCACTCGGGTGTTTTAGGAAGACCGAGGCCATCGAGGCGACCCTCGGCCTTATAAGACTAAAGGGCAAGTACCGCCGACCTTAGCCTCGACCGTCTTACTACTCTTTATAGCCCGTTCCCCCCTCGACGCCCCTCGCCCTAGTTTCAGCGAGCGTCGGCTTTTTAAATATAATATCGCAGTTATACCTTATTCCATAGGGCGAGAAGAGAAATGTGAAGCTCGGCTTTATACAAATATCTCAGATATACCCCTTGGGAGCGGGAGGGGAAAAATGTTACCCTCGGCTTTTTACAAATAACTCGCATATACCACTCGGGTGTTTTAGGAAGACCGAGGCCATCGAGGCGACCCTCGGCCTTATAAGACTAAAGGGCAAGTACCGCCGACCTTAATCCTCGACCGTCTTACTACTCTTTATATCCCGTTCCCCCCTCGACGCCCCTCGCCTTAGTTTCAGCGAGCGTCGGCTTTTTAAATAAAATATCGCAGTTATACCTTATTCCATAGGAAGAGAAGAGAAATGTGATGCTCGGCTTTATACAAATATCTCAGATATACCCCTTGGGAGCGGGAGGGGAAAAATGTTACCCTCGGCTTTTTACAAATACCTCGCATATACCACTCGGGTGTTTTAGGAAGACCGAGGCCATCGAGGCGACCCTCGGCCTTATAAGACTAAAGGGCAAGTACCGCCGACCTTAGCCTCGACCGTCTTACTACTCTTTATATCCCGTTCCCCCCTCGACGCCCCTCGCCTTAGTTTCAGCGAGCGTCGGCTTTTTAAATAAAATATCGCAGTTATACCTTATTCCATAGGGCGAGAAGAGAAATGTGATGCTCGGCTTTATACAAATATCTCAGATATACCCCTTGGGAGCGGGAGGGGAAAAATGTTACCCTCGGCTTTTTACAAATAACTCGCATATACCACTCGGGTGTTAGAGGAAGACCGAGGCCATCGAGGCGACCCTCGGCCTTATAAGACTAAAGGGCAAGTACCGCCGACCTTAGCCTCGACCGTCTTACTACTCTTTATATCCCGTTCCCCCCTCGACGCCCCTCGCCTAAGATGCGGCGAGCGTCGGCTTTTTAAATATAATCTCGCAGTTATACCTTATTCCATAGGGCGAGAAGAGAAATGTGATGCTCGGCTTTATACAAATATCTCAGATATACCCCTTGGGAGCGGGAGGGGAAAAATGTTACCCTCGGCTTTTTACAAATAACTCGCATATACCACTCGGGTGTTTTAGGAAGACCGAGGCCATCGAGGCGACCCTCGGCCTTATAAGACTAAAGGGCAAGTACCGCCGACCTTAGCCTCGACCGTCTTACTACTCTTTATATCCCGTTCCCCCCTCGACACCCCTCGCCTTAGTTTCAGCGAGCGTCGGCTTTTTAAATATAATATCGCAGTTATACCTTATTCCATAGGGCGAGAAGAGAAATGTGATGCTCGGCTTTATACAAATATCTCAGATATACCCCTTGGGAGCGGGAGGGGAAAAATGTTACCCTCGGCTTTTTACAAATAACTCGCCTATACCACTCGGGTGTTTTAGGAAGACCGAGGCCATCGAGGCGACCCTCGACATTATAAGACTAAAGGGCAAGTACCGCCGACCTTAGCCTCGACCGTCTTACTACTCTTTATATCCCGTTCCCCCCTCGATGCCCCTCGCCTTAGTTTCAGCGAGCGTCGGCTTTTTAAATAAAATATCGCAGTTATACCTTATTCCATAGGGCGAGAAGAGAAATGTGATGCTCGGCTTTATACAAATATCTCAGATATACCCCTTGGGAGCGGGAGGGGAAAAATGTTACCCTCGGCTTTTTACAAATAACTCGCATATACCACTCGGGTGTTAGAGGAAGACCGAGGCCATCGAGGCGACCCTCGGCCTTATAAGACTAAAGGGCAAGTACCGCCGACCTTAGCCTCGACCGTCTTACTACTCTTTATATCCCGTTCCCCCCTCGACGCCCCTCGCCTAAGATGCGGCGAGCGTCGGCTTTTTAAATAATATATCGCAGTTATACCTTATTCCATAGGGCGAGAAGAGAAATGTGATGCTCGGCTTTATACAAATATCTCAGATATACCCCTTGGGAGCGGGAGGGGAAAAATGTTACCCTCGGCTTTTTACAAATAACTCGCATATACCACTCGGGTGTTTTAGGAAGACCGAGGTTATCGAGGCGACCCTCGGCCTTATAAGACTAAAGGGCAAGTACCGCCGACCTTAGCCTCGACCGTCTTACTACTCTTTATATCACGTTCCTCCCTCGACACCCCTCGCCTAAGATGCGGCGAGCGTCGGATTTTTAAATATAATATCGCAGTTATACCTTATTCCATAGGGCGAGAAGAGAAATGTGATGCTCGGCTTTATACAAATATCTCAGATATACCCCTTGGGAGCGGGAGGGAAAAAATGTTACCCTCGGCTTTTTACAAATAACTCGCATATACCACTCGGGTGTTTTAGGAAGACCGAGGCCATCGAGGCGACCCTCGGCCTTATAAGACTAAAGGGCAAGTACCGCCGACCTTAGCCTCGACCGTCTTACTACTCTTTATAGCCCGTTCCCCCCTCGACGCCCCTCGCCTTAGTTTCAGCGAGCGTCGGCTTTTTAAATATAATATCGCAGTTATACCTTATTCCATAGGGCGAGAAGAGAAATGTGAAGCTCGGCTTTATACAAATATCTCAGATATACCCCTTGGGAGCGGGAGGGGAAAAATGTTACCCTCGGCTTTTTACAAATAACTCGCATATACCACTCGGGTGTTTTAGGAAGACCGAGGCCATCGAGGCGACCCTCGGCCTTATAAGACTAAAGGGCAAGTCCCGCTGACCTTAATCCTCGACCGTCTTACTACTCTTTATATCCCGTTCCCCCCTCGACGCCCCTCGCCTTAGTTTCAGCGAGCGTCGGCTTTTTAAATAAAATATCGCAGTTATACCTTATTCCATAGGGCGAGAAGAGAAATGTGATGCTCGGCTTTATACAAATATCTCAGATATACCCCTTGGGAGCGGGAGGGGAAAAATGTTACCCTCGGCTTTTTACAAATAACTCGCATATACCACTCGGGTGTTAGAGGAAGACCGAGGCCATCGAGGCGACCCTCGGCCTTATAAGACTAAAGGGCAAGTACCGCCGACCTTAGCCTCGACCGTCTTACTACTCTTTATATCCCGTTCCCCCCTCGACGCCCCTCGCCTAAGATGCGGCGAGCGTCGGCTTTTTAAATAAAATATCGCAGTTATACCTTATTCCATAGGGCGAGAAGAGAAATGTGATGCTCGGCTTTATACAAATATCTCGGATATACCCCTTGGGAGCGGGAGGGAAAAAATGTTACCCTCGGCTTTTTACAAATAACTCGCATATACCACTCGGGTGTTTTAGGAAGACCGAGGCCATCGAGGCGACCCTCGGCCTTATAAGACTAAAGGGCAAGTACCGCCGACCTTAGCCTCGACCGTCTTACTACTCTTTAT
Source organism: Ceratothoa steindachneri (assembly GCA_963969495.1). Classification (NCBI taxonomy): domain Eukaryota; kingdom Metazoa; phylum Arthropoda; class Malacostraca; order Isopoda; family Cymothoidae; genus Ceratothoa; species Ceratothoa steindachneri. The sequence continues at coordinate 16,420 of CAXAKS010000413.1, forward strand.
ATCCCGTTCCCCCCTCGACGCCCCTCGCCTAAGATACGGCGAGCGTAGGCTTTTTAAATAATATATCGCAGTTATACCTTATTCCATAGGGCGAGAAGAGAAATGTGAAGCTCGGCTTTATACAAATATCTCAGATATACCCCTTGGGAGCGGGAGGGGAAAAATGTTACCGTCGGCTTTTTACAAATAACTCGCATATACCACTCGGGTGTTTTAGGAAGACCGAGGCCATCGAGGCGACCCTCGGCCTTATAAGACTAAAGGGCAAGTACCGCCGACCTTAGCCTCGACCGTCTTACTACTCTTTATATCCCGTTCCCCCCTCGACGCCCCTCGCCTTAGTTTCAGCGAGCGTCGGCTTTTTAAATATAATCTCGCAGTTATACCTTATTCCATAGGGCGAGAAGAGAAATGTGATGCTCGGCTTTATACAAATATCTCAGATATACCCCTTGGGAGCGGGAGGGGAAAAATGTTACCCTCGGCTTTTTACAAATAACTCGCATATACCACTCGGGTGTTTTAGGAAGACCGAGGCCATCGAGGCGACCCTCGGCCTTATAAGACTAAAGGGCAAGTACCGCCGACCTTAGCCTCGACCGTCTTACTACTCTTTATATCCCGTTCCCCCCTCGACAGCCCTCGCCTAAGATGCGGCGAGCGTCGGCTTTTTAAATAATATATCGCAGTTATACCTTATTCCATAGGGCGAGAAGAGAAATGTGATGCTCGGCTTTATACAAATATCTCAGATATACCCCTTGGGAGCGGGAGGGGAAAAATGTTACCCTCGGCTTTTTACAAATACCTCGCATATACCACTCGGGTGTTTTAGGAAGACCGAGGCCATCGAGGCGACCCTCGGCCTTATAAGACTAAAGGGCAAGTACCGCCGACCTTAGCCTCGACCGTCTTACTACTCTTTATATCCCGTTCCCCCCTCGACGCCCCTCGCCTTAGTTTCAGCGAGCGTCGGCTTTTTAAATAAAATATCGCAGTTATACCTTATTCCATAGGGCGAGAAGAGAAATGTGATGCTCGGCTTTATACAAATATCTCAGATATACCCCTTGGGAGCGGGAGGGGAAAAATGTTACCCTCGGCTTTTTACAAATAACTCGCATATACCACTCGGGTGTTTTAGGAAGACCGAGGCCATCGAGGCGACCCTCGGCCTTATAAGACTAAAGGGCAAGTACCGCCGACCTTAGCCTCGACCGTCTTACTACTCTTTATATCCCGTTCCCCCCTCGACGCCCCTCGCCTAAGATGCGGCGAGCGTCGGCTTTTTAAATATAATCTCGCAGTTATACCTTATTCCATAGGGCGAGAAGAGAAATGTGATGCTCGGCTTTATACAAATATCTCAGATATACCCCTTGGGAGCGGGAGGGGAAAAATGTTACCCTCGGCTTTTTACAAATAACTCGCATATACCACTCGGGTGTTTTAGGAAGACCGAGGCCATCGAGGCGACCCTCGGCCTTATAAGACTAAAGGGCAAGTACCGCCGACCTTAGCCTCGACCGTCTTACTACTCTTTATATCCCGTTCCCCCCTCGACACCCCTCGCCTTAGTTTCAGCGAGCGTCGGCTTTTTAAATATAATATCGCAGTTATACCTTATTCCATAGGGCGAGAAGAGAAATGTGATGCTCGGCTTTATACAAATATCTCAGATATACCCCTTGGGAGCGGGAGGGGAAAAATGTTACCCTCGGCTTTTTACAAATAACTCGCCTATACCACTCGGGTGTTTTAGGAAGACCGAGGCCATCGAGGCGACCCTCGACATTATAAGACTAAAGGGCAAGTACCGCCGACCTTAGCCTCGACCGTCTTACTACTCTTTATATCCCGTTCCCCCCTCGACGCCCCTCGCCTTAGTTTCAGCGAGCGTCGGCTTTTTAAATAAAATATCGCAGTTATACCTTATTCCATAGGGCGAGAAGAGAAATGTGATGCTCGGCTTTATACAAATATCTCAGATATACCCCTTGGGAGCGGGAGGGGAAAAATGTTACCCTCGGCTTTTTACAAATAACTCGCATATACCACTCGGGTGTTAGAGGAAGACCGAGGCCATCGAGGCGACCCTCGGCCTTATAAGACTAAAGGGCAAGTACCGCCGACCTTAGCCTCGACCGTCTTACTACTCTTTATATCCCGTTCCCCCCTCGACGCCCCTCGCCTAAGATGCGGCGAGCGTCGGCTTTTTAAATAATATATCGCAGTTATACCTTATTCCATAGGGCGAGAAGAGAAATGTGATGCTCGGCTTTATACAAATATCTCAGATATACCCCTTGGGAGCGGGAGGGGAAAAATGTTACCCTCGGCTTTTTACAAATAACTCGCATATACCACTCGGGTGTTTTAGGAAGACCGAGGTTATCGAGGCGACCCTCGGCCTTATAAGACTAAAGGGCAAGTACCGCCGACCTTAGCCTCGACCGTCTTACTACTCTTTATATCACGTTCCTCCCTCGACACCCCTCGCCTAAGATGCGGCGAGCGTCGGATTTTTAAATATAATATCGCAGTTATACCTTATTCCATAGGGCGAGAAGAGAAATGTGATGCTCGGCTTTATACAAATATCTCAGATATACCCCTTGGGAGCGGGAGGGAAAAAATGTTACCCTCGGCTTTTTACAAATAACTCGCATATACCACTCGGGTGTTTTAGGAAGACCGAGGCCATCGAGGCGACCCTCGGCCTTATAAGACTAAAGGGCAAGTACCGCCGACCTTAGCCTCGACCGTCTTACTACTCTTTATAGCCCGTTCCCCCCTCGACGCCCCTCGCCTTAGTTTCAGCGAGCGTCGGCTTTTTAAATATAATATCGCAGTTATACCTTATTCCATAGGGCGAGAAGAGAAATGTGAAGCTCGGCTTTATACAAATATCTCAGATATACCCCTTGGGAGCGGGAGGGGAAAAATGTTACCCTCGGCTTTTTACAAATAACTCGCATATACCACTCGGGTGTTTTAGGAAGACCGAGGCCATCGAGGCGACCCTCGGCCTTATAAGACTAAAGGGCAAGTACCGCCGACCTTAATCCTCGACCATCTTACTACTCTTTATATCCCGTTCCCCCCTCGACGCCCCTCGCCTTAGTTTCAGCGAGCGTCGGCTTTTTAAATAAAATATCGCAGTTATACCTTATTCCATAGGGCGAGAAGAGAAATGTGATGCTCGGCTTTATACAAATATCTCAGATATACCCCTTGGGAGCGGGAGGGGAAAAATGTTACCCTCGGCTTTTTACAAATACCTCGCATATACCACTCGGGTGTTTTAGGAAGACCGAGGCCATCGAGGCGACCCTCGGCCTTATAAGACTAAAGGGCAAGTACCGCCGACCTTAGCCTCGACCGTCTTACTACTCTTTATATCCCGTTCCCCCCTCGACGCCCCTCGCCTTAGTTTCAGCGAGCGTCGGCTTTTTAAATAAAATATCGCAGTTATACCTTATTCCATAGGGCGAGAAGAGAAATGTGATGCTCGGCTTTATACAAATATCTCAGATATACCCCTTGGGAGCGGGAGGGGAAAAATGTTACCCTCGGCTTTTTACAAATAACTCGCATATACCACTCGGGTGTTAGAGGAAGACCGAGGCCATCGAGGCGACCCTCGGCCTTATAAGACTAAAGGGCAAGTACCGCCGACCTTAGCCTCGACCGTCTTACTACTCTTTATATCCCGTTCCCCCCTCGACGCCCCTCGCCTAAGATGCGGCGAGCGTCGGCTTTTTAAATAATATATCGCAGTTATACCTTATTCCATAGGGCGAGAAGAGAAATGTGATGCTCGGCTTTATACAAATATCTCAGATATACCCCTTGGGAGCGGGAGGGGAAAAATGTTACCCTCGGCTTTTTACAAATACCTCGCATATACCACTCGGGTGTTTTAGGAAGACCGAGGTTATCGAGGCGACCCTCGGCCTTATAAGACTAAAGGGCAAGTACCGCCGACCTTAGCCTCGACCGTCTTACTACTCTTTATATCACGTTCCTCCCTCGACACCCCTCGCCTAAGATGCGGCGAGCGTCGGATTTTTAAATATAATATCGCAGTTATACCTTATTCCATAGGGCGAGAAGAGAAATGTGATGCTCGGCTTTATACAAATATCTCAGATATACCCCTTGGCAGCGGGAGGGAAAAAATGTTACCCTCGGCTTTTTACAAATAACTCGCATATACCACTCGGGTGTTTTAGGAAGACCGAGGCCATCGAGGCGACCCTCGGCCTTATAAGACTAAAGGGCAAGTACCACCGACCTTAGCCTCGACCGTCTTACTACTCTTTATATCCCGTTCCCCCCTCGACGCCCCTCGCCTTAGTTTCAGCGAGCGTCGGCTTTTTAAATATAATATCGCAGTTATACCTTATTCCATAGGGCGAGAAGAGAAATGTGAAGCTCGGCTTTATACAAATATCTCAGATATACCCCTTGGGAGCGGGAGGGGAAAAATGTTACCCTCGGCTTTTTACAAATAACTCGCATATACCACTCGGGTGTTTTAGGAAGACCGAGGCCATCGAGGCGACCCTCGGCCTTATAAGACTAAAGGGCAAGTACCGCCGACCTTAGCCTCGACCGTCTTACTACTCTTTATATCCCGTTCCCCCCTCGACGCCCCTCGCCTTAGTTTCAGCGAGCGTCGGCTTTTTAAATATAATATCGCAGTTATACCTTATTCCATAGGGCGAGAAGAGAAATGTGAAGCTCGGCTTTATACAAATATCTCAGATATACCCCTTGGGAGCGGGAGGGGAAAAATGTTACCCTCGGCTTTTTACAAATAACTCGCATATACCACTCGGGTGTTAGAGGAAGACCGAGGCCATCGAGGCGACCCTCGGCCTTATAAGACTAAAGGGCAAGTACCGCCGACCTTAGCCTCGACCGTCTTACTACTCTTTATATCCCGTTCCCCCCTCGACGCCCCTCGCCTAAGATGCGGCGAGCGTCGGCTTTTTAAATAAAATATCGCAGTTATACCTTATTCCATAGGGCGAGAAGAGAAATGTGATGCTCGGCTTTATACAAATATCTCAGATATACCCCTTGGGAGCGGGAGGGGAAAAATGTTACCCTCGGCTTTTTACAAATAACTCGCATATACCACTCGGGTGTTAGAGGAAGACCGAGGCCATCGAGGCGACCCTCGGCCTTATAAGACTAAAGGGCAAGTACCGCCGACCTTAGCCTCGACCGTCTTACTACTCTTTATATCCCGTTCCCCCCTCGACGCCCCTCGCCTAAGATGCGTCGAGCGTCGGCTTTTTAAATAATATATCGCGGTTATACCTTATTCCATAGGGCGAGAAGAGAAATGTGATGCTCGGCTTTATACAAATATCTCAGATATACCCCTTGGGAGCGGGAGGGGAAAAATGTTACCCTCGGCTTTTTACAAATAACTCGCATATACCACTCGGGTGTTAGAGGAAGACCGAGGCCATCGAGGCGACCCTCGGCCTTATAAGACTAAAGGGCAAGTACCGCCGACCTTAGCCTCGACCGTCTTACTACTCTTTATATCCCGTTCCCCCCTCGACGCCCCTCGCCTAAGATGCGTCGAGCGTCGGCTTTTTAAATAATATATCGCGGTTATACCTTATTCCATAGGGCGAGAAGAGAAATGTGATGCTCGGCTTTATACAAATATCTCAGATATACCCCTTGGGAGCGGGAGGGGAAAAATGTTACCCTCGGCTTTTTACAAATAACTCGCATATACCACTCGGGTGTTTTAGGAAGACCGAGGCCATCGAGGCGACCCTCGGCCTTATAAGACTAAAGGGCAAGTACCGCCGACCTAAGCCTCGACCGTCTTACTACTCTTTATATCCCGTTCCCCCCTCGACGCCCCTCGCCTTAGTTTCAGCGAGCGTCGGCTTTTTAAATATAATATCGCAGTTATACCTTATTCCATAGGGCGAGAAGAGAAATGTGATGCTCGGCTTTATACAAATATCTCAGATATACCCCTTGGGAGCGGGAGGGGAAAAATGTTACCCTGGGCTTTTTACAAATAACTCGCCTATACCACTCGGGTGTTTTAGGAAGACCGAGGCCATCGAGGCGACCCTCGGCCTTATAAGACTAAAGGGCAAGTACCGCCGACCTTAGCCTCGACCGTCTTACTACTCTTTATATCCCGTTCCCCCCTCGACGCCCCTCGCCTTAGTTTCAGCGAGCGTCGGCTTTTTAAATAAAATATCGCAGTTATACCTTATTCCATAGGGCGAGAAGAGAAATGTGATGCTCGGCTTTATACAAATATCTCAGATATACCCCTTGGGAGCGGGAGGGAAAAAATGTTACCCTCGGCTTTTTACAAATAACTCGCATATACCACTCGGGTGTTTTAGGAAGACCGAGGCCATCGAGGCGACCCTCGGCCTTATAAGACTAAAGGGCAAGTACCGCCGACCTTAGCCTCGACCGTCTTACTACTCTTTATATCCCGTTCCCCCCTCGACGCCCCTCGCCTAAGATGCGGTGAGCGTCGGCTTTTTAAATAAAATATCGCAGTTATACCTTATTCCATAGGGCGAGAAGAGAAATGTGATGCTCGGCTTTATACAAATATCTCAGATATACCCCTTGGGAGCGGGAGGGGAAAAATGTTACCCTCGGCTTTTTACAAATAACTCGCATATACCACTCGGGTGTTTTAGGAAGACCGAGGCCATCGAGGCGACCCTCGGCCTTATAAGACTAAAGGGCAAGTACCGCCGACCTTAGCCTCGACCGTCTTACTACTCTTTATATCCCGTTCCCCCCTCGACGCCCCTCGCCTAAGATGCGGCGAGCGTCAGGTTTTTAAATAAAATATCGCAGTTATACCTTATTCCATAGGGCGAGAAGAGAAATGTGATGCTCGGCTTTATACAAATATCTCAGATATACCCCTTGGGAGCGGGAGGGGAAAAATGTTACCCTCGGCTTTTTACAAATAACTCGCATATACCACTCGGGTGTTAGAGGAAGACCGAGGCCATCGAGGCGACCCTCGGCCTTATAAGACTAAAGGGCAAGTACCGCCGACCTTAGCCTCGACCGTCTTACTACTCTTTATATCCCGTTCCCCCCTCGACGCCCCTCGCCTAAGATGCGGCGAGCGTTGGCTTTTTAAATATAATCTCGCAGTTATACCTTATTCCATAGGGCGAGAAGAGAAATGTGATGCTCGGCTTTATACAAATATCTCAGATATACCCCTTGGGAGCGGGAGGGGAAAAATGTTACCCTCGGCTTTTTACAAATAACTCGCATATACCACTCGGGTGTTTTAGGAAGACCGAGGCCATCGAGGCGACCCTCGGCCTTATAAGACTAAAGGGCAAGTACCGCCGACCTTAGCCTCGACCGTCTTACTACTCTTTATATCCCGTTCCCCCCTCGACACCCCTCGCCTAAGATGCGGCGAGCGTCGGATTTTTAAATATAATATCGCAGTTATACCTTATTCCATAGGGCGAGAAGAGAAATGTGATGCTCGGCTTTATACAAATATCTCAGATATACCCCTTGGGAGCGGGAGGGGAAAAATGTTACCCTCGGCTTTTTACAAATAACTCGCCTATACCACTCGGGTGTTTTAGGAAGACCGAGGCCATCGAGGCGACCCTCGGCCTTATAAGACTAAAGGGCAAGTACCGCCGACCTTAGCCTCGACCGTCTTACTACTCTTTATATCCCGTTCCCCCCTCGACGCCCCTCGCCTTAGTTTCAGCGAGCGTCGGCTTTTTAAATAAAATATCGCAGTTATACCTTATTCCATAGGGCGAGAAGAGAAATGTGATGCTCGGCTTTATACAAATATCTCAGATATACCCCTTGGGAGCGGGAGGGGAAAAATGTTACCCTCGGCTTTTTACAAATACCTCGCATATACCACTCGGGTGTTTTAGGAAGACCGAGGCCATCGAGGCGACCCTCGGCCTTATAAGACTAAAGGGCAAGTACCGCCGACCTTAGCCTCGACCGTCTTACTACTCTTTATATCCCGTTCCCCCCTCGACGCCCCTCGCCTTAGTTTCAGCGAGCGTCGGCTTTTTAAATATAATATCGCAGTTATACCTTATTCCATAGGGCGAGAAGAGAAATGTGAAGCTCGGCTTTATACAAATATCTCAGATATACCCCTTGGGAGCGGGAGGGGAAAAATGTTACCCTCGGCTTTTTACAAATAACTCGCATATACCACTCGGGTGTTTTAGGAAGACCGAGGCCATCGAGGCGACCCTCGGCCTTATAAGACTAAAGGGCAAGTACCGCCGACCTTAGCCTCGACCGTCTTACTACTCTTTATATCCCGTTCCCCCCTCGACGCCCCTCGCCTTAGTTTCAGCGAGCGTCGGCTTTTTAAATATAATCTCGCAGTTATACCTTATTCCATAGGGCGAGAAGAGAAATGTGATGCTCGGCTTTATACAAATATCTCAGATATACCCCTTGGGAGCGGGAGGGGAAAAATGTTACCCTCGGCTTTTTACAAATAACTCGCATATACCACTCGGGTGTTTTAGGAAGACCGAGGCCATCGAGGCGACCCTCGGCCTTATAAGACTAAAGGGCAAGTACCGCCGACCTTAGCCTCGACCGTCTTACTACTCTTTATATCCCGTTCCCCCCTCGACGCCCCTCGCCTAAGATGCGGCGAGCGTCGGCTTTTTAAATAAAATATCGCAGTTATACCTTATTCCATAGGGCGAGAAGAGAAATGTGATGCTCGGCTTTATACAAATATCTCAGATATACCCCTTGGGAGCGGGAGGGGAAAAATGTTACCCTCGGCTTTTTACAAATAACTCGCATATACCACTCGGGTGTTAGAGGAAGACCGAGGCCATCGAGGCGACCCTCGGCCTTATAAGACTAAAGGGCAAGTACCGCCGACCTTAGCCTCGACCGTCTTACTACTCTTTATATCCCGTTCCCCCCTCGACGCCCCTCGCCTAAGATGCGTCGAGCGTCGGCTTTTTAAATAATATATCGCGGTTATACCTTATTCCATAGGGCGAGAAGAGAAATGTGATGCTCGGCTTTATACAAATATCTCAGATATACCCCTTGGGAGCGGGAGGGGAAAAATGTTACCCTCGGCTTTTTACAAATAACTCGCAAATACCACTCGGGTGTTAGAGGAAGACCGAGGCCATCGAGGCGACCCTCGGCCTTATAAGACTAAAGGGCAAGTACCGCCGACCTTAGCCTCGACCGTCTTACTACTCTTTATATCCCGTTCCCCCCTCGACGCCCCTCGCCTAAGATACGGCGAGCGTCGGCTTTTTAAATAATATATCGCAGTTATACCTTATTCCATAGGGCGAGAAGAGAAATGTGATGCTCGCCTTTATACAAATATCTCAGATATACCCTTTGGGAGCGGGAGGGGAAAAATGTTACCCTCGGCTTTTTACAAATAACTCGCCTATACCACTCGGGTGTTTTAGGAAGACCGAGGCCATCGAGGCAACCCTCGGCCTTATAAGACTAAAGGGCAAGTAACGCCGACCTTAGCCTCGACCGTCTTACTACTCTTTATATCCCGTTCCCCCCTCGACACCCCTCGCCTAAGATGCGGCGAGCGTCGGATTTTTAAATATAATATCGCAGTTATACCTTATTTCATAGGGCGAGAAGAGAAATGTGAAGCTCGGCTTTATACAAATATCTCAGATATACCCCTTGGGAGCGGGAGGGGAAAAATGTTACCCTCGGCTTTTTACAAATAACTCGCATATACCACTCGGGTGTTTTAGGAAGACCGAGGCCATCGAGGCGACCCTCGGCCTTATAAGACTAAAGGGCAAGTACCGCCGACCTAAGCCTCGACCGTCTTACTACTCTTTATATCCCGTTCCCCCCTCGACGCCCCTCGCCTTAGTTTCAGCGAGCGTCGGCTTTTTAAATATAATATCGCAGTTATACCTTATTCCATAGGGCGAGAAGAGAAATGTGATGCTCGGCTTTATACAAATATCTCAGATATACCCCTTGGGAGCGGGAGGGGAAAAATGTTACCCTCGGCTTTTTACAAATAACTCGCCTATACCACTCGGGTGTTTTAGGAAGACCGAGGCCATCGAGGCGACCCTCGGCCTTATAAGACTAAAGGGCAAGTACCGCCGACCTTAGCCTCGACCGTCTTACTACTCTTTATATCCCGTTCCCCCCTCGACGCCCCTCGCCTTAGTTTCAGCGAGCGTCGGCTTTTTAAATAAAATATCGCAGTTATACCTTATTCCATAGGGCGAGAAGAGAAATGTGATGCTCGGCTTTATACAAATATCTCAGATATACCCCTTGGGAGCGGGAGGGGAAAAATGTTACCCTCGGCTTTTTACAAATAACTCGCATATACCACTCGGGTGTTTTAGGAAGACCGAGGCCATCGAGGCGACCCTCGGCCTTATAAGACTAAAGGGCAAGTACCGCCGACCTTAGCCTCGACCGTCTTACTACTCTTTATATCCCGTTCCCCCCTCGACGCCCCTCGCCTTAGTTTCAGCGAGCGTCGGCTTTTTAAATAAAATATCGCAGTTATACCTTATTCCATAGGGCGAGAAGAGAAATGTGAAGCTCGGCTTTATACAAATATCTCAGATATACCCCTTGGGAGCGGGAGGGGAAAAATGTTACCCTCGGCTTTTTACAAATAACTCGCATATACCACTCGGGTGTTTTAGGAAGACCGAGGCCATCGAGGCGACCCTCGGCCTTATAAGACTAAAGGGCAAGTACCGCCGACCTAAGCCTCGACCGTCTTACTACTCTTTATATCCCGTTCCCCCCTCGACGCCCCTCGCCTTAGTTTCAGCGAGCGTCGGCTTTTTAAATATAATATCGCAGTTATACCTTATTCCATAGGGCGAGAAGAGAAATGTGATGCTCGGCTTTATACAAATATCTCAGATATACCCCTTGGGAGCGGGAGGGGAAAAATGTTACCCTGGGCTTTTTACAAATAACTCGCCTATACCACTCGGGTGTTTTAGGAAGACCGAGGCCATCGAGGCGACCCTCGGCCTTATAAGACTAAAGGGCAAGTACCGCCGACCTTAGCCTCGACCGTCTTACTACTCTTTATATCCCGTTCCCCCCTCGACGCCCCTCGCCTTAGTTTCAGCGAGCGTCGGCTTTTTAAATAAAATATCGCAGTTATACCTTATTCCATAGGGCGAGAAGAGAAATGTGATGCTCGGCTTTATACAAATATCTCAGATATACCCCTTGGGAGCGGGAGGGAAAAAATGTTACCCTCGGCTTTTTACAAATAACTCGCATATACCACTCGGGTGTTTTAGGAAGACCGAGGCCATCGAGGCGACCCTCGGCCTTATAAGACTAAAGGGCAAGTACCGCCGACCTTAGCCTCGACCGTCTTACTACTCTTTATATCCCGTTCCCCCCTCGACGCCCCTCGCCTAAGATGCGGTGAGCGTCGGCTTTTTAAATAAAATATCGCAGTTATACCTTATTCCATAGGGCGAGAAGAGAAATGTGATGCTCGGCTTTATACAAATATCTCAGATATACCCCTTGGGAGCGGGAGGGGAAAAATGTTACCCTCGGCTTTTTACAAATAACTCGCATATACCACTCGGGTGTTTTAGGAAGACCGAGGCCATCGAGGCGACCCTCGGCCTTATAAGACTAAAGGGCAAGTACCGCCGACCTTAGCCTCGACCGTCTTACTACTCTTTATATCCCGTTCCCCCCTCGACGCCCCTCGCCTAAGATGCGGCGAGCGTCAGGTTTTTAAATAAAATATCGCAGTTATACCTTATTCCATAGGGCGAGAAGAGAAATGTGATGCTCGGCTTTATACAAATATCTCAGATATACCCCTTGGGAGCGGGAGGGGAAAAATGTTACCCTCGGCTTTTTACAAATAACTCGCATATACCACTCGGGTGTTAGAGGAAGACCGAGGCCATCGAGGCGACCCTCGGCCTTATAAGACTAAAGGGCAAGTACCGCCGACCTTAGCCTCGACCGTCTTACTACTCTTTATATCCCGTTCCCCCCTCGACGCCCCTCGCCTAAGATGCGGCGAGCGTTGGCTTTTTAAATATAATCTCGCAGTTATACCTTATTCCATAGGGCGAGAAGAGAAATGTGATGCTCGGCTTTATACAAATATCTCAGATATACCCCTTGGGAGCGGGAGGGGAAAAATGTTACCCTCGGCTTTTTACAAATAACTCGCATATACCACTCGGGTGTTTTAGGAAGACCGAGGCCATCGAGGCGACCCTCGGCCTTATAAGACTAAAGGGCAAGTACCGCCGACCTTAGCCTCGACCGTCTTACTACTCTTTATATCCCGTTCCCCCCTCGACACCCCTCGCCTAAGATGCGGCGAGCGTCGGCTTTTTAAATAAAATATCGCAGTTATACCTTATTCCATAGGGCGAGAAGAGAAATGTGATGCTCGGCTTTATACAAATATCTCAGATATACCCCTTGGGAGCGGGAGGGGAAAAATGTTACCCTCGGCTTTTTACAAATAACTCGCATATACCACTCGGGTGTTAGAGGAAGACCGAGGCCATCGAGGCGACCCTCGGCCTTATAAGACTAAAGGGCAAGTACCGCCGACCTTAGCCTCGACCGTCTTACTACTCTTTATATCCCGTTCCCCCCTCGACGCCCCTCGCCTAAGATGCGGCGAGCGTCGGCTTTTTAAATAATATATCGCAGTTATACCTTATTCCATAGGGCGAGAAGAGAAATGTGATGCTCGGCTTTATACAAATATCTCAGATATACCCCTTGGGAGCGGGAGGGGAAAAATGTTACCCTCGGCTTTTTACAAATACCTCGCATATACCACTCGGGTGTTTTAGGAAGACCGAGGTTATCGAGGCGACCCTCGGCCTTATAAGACTAAAGGGCAAGTACCGCCGACCTTAGCCTCGACCGTCTTACTACTCTTTATATCACGTTCCTCCCTCGACACCCCTCGCCTAAGATGCGGCGAGCGTCGGATTTTTAAATATAATATCGCAGTTATACCTTATTCCATAGGGCGAGAAGAGAAATGTGATGCTCGGCTTTATACAAATATCTCAGATATACCCCTTGGCAGCGGGAGGGAAAAAATGTTACCCTCGGCTTTTTACAAATAACTCGCATATACCACTCGGGTGTTTTAGGAAGACCGAGGCCATCGAGGCGACCCTCGGCCTTATAAGACTAAAGGGCAAGTACCGCCGACCTTAGCCTCGACCGTCTTACTACTCTTTATAGCCCGTTCCCCCCTCGACGCCCCTCGCCCTAGTTTCAGCGAGCGTCGGCTTTTTAAATATAATATCGCAGTTATACCTTATTCCATAGGGCGAGAAGAGAAATGTGAAGCTCGGCTTTATACAAATATCTCAGATATACCCCTTGGGAGCGGGAGGGGAAAAATGTTACCCTCGGCTTTTTACAAATAACTCGCATATACCACTCGGGTGTTTTAGGAAGACCGAGGCCATCGAGGCGACCCTCGGCCTTATAAGACTAAAGGGCAAGTACCGCCGACCTTAATCCTCGACCGTCTTACTACTCTTTATATCCCGTTCCCCCCTCGACGCCCCTCGCCTTAGTTTCAGCGAGCGTCGGCTTTTTAAATAAAATATCGCAGTTATACCTTATTCCATAGGGCGAGAAGAGAAATGTGATGCTCGGCTTTATACAAATATCTCAGATATACCCCTTGGGAGCGGGAGGGGAAAAATGTTACCCTCGGCTTTTTACAAATACCTCGCATATACCACTCGGGTGTTTTAGGAAGACCGAGGCCATCGAGGCGACCCTCGGCCTTATAAGACTAAAGGGCAAGTACCGCCGACCTTAGCCTCGACCGTCTTACTACTCTTTATATCCCGTTCCCCCCTCGACGCCCCTCGCCTAAGATGCGGCGAGCGTCGGCTTTTTAAATATAATCTCGCAGTTATACCTTATTCCATAGGGCGAGAAGAGAAATGTGATGCTCGGCTTTATACAAATATCTCAGATATACCCCTTGGGAGCGGGAGGGGAAAAATGTTACCCTCGGCTTTTTACAAATAACTCGCATATACCACTCGGGTGTTAGAGGAAGACCGAGGCCATCGAGGCGACCCTCGGCCTTATAAGACTAAAGGGCAAGTACCGCCGACCTTAGCCTCGACCGTCTTACTACTCTTTATATCCCGTTCCCCCCTCGACGCCCCTCGCCTAAGATGCGGCGAGCGTCGGCTTTTTAAATATAATCTCGCAGTTATACCTTATTCCATAGGGCGAGAAGAGAAATGTGATGCTCGGCTTTATACAAATATCTCAGATATACCCCTTGGGAGCGGGAGGGGAAAAATGTTACCCTCGGCTTTTTACAAATAACTCGCATATACCACTCGGGTGTTTTAGGAAGACCGAGGCCATCGAGGCGACCCTCGGCCTTATAAGACTAAAGGGCAAGTACCGCCGACCTTAGCCTCGACCGTCTTACTACTCTTTATATCCCGTTCCCCCCTCGACACCCCTCGCCTTAGTTTCAGCGAGCGTCGGCTTTTTAAATATAATATCGCAGTTATACCTTATTCCATAGGGCGAGAAGAGAAATGTGATGCTCGGCTTTATACAAATATCTCAGATATACCCCTTGGGAGCGGGAGGGGAAAAATGTTACCCTCGGCTTTTTACAAATAACTCGCCTATACCACTCGGGTGTTTTAGGAAGACCGAGGCCATCGAGGCGACCCTCGACATTATAAGACTAAAGGGCAAGTACCGCCGACCTTAGCCTCGACCGTCTTACTACTCTTTATATCCCGTTCCCCCCTCGACGCCCCTCGCCTTAGTTTCAGCGAGCGTCGGCTTTTTAAATAAAATATCGCAGTTATACCTTATTCCATAGGGCGAGAAGAGGAATGTGATGCTCGGCTTTATACAAATATCTCAGATATACCCCTTGGGAGCGGGAGGGGAAAAATGTTACCCTCGGCTTTTTACAAATAACTCGCATATACCACTCGGGTGTTAGAGGAAGACCGAGGCCATCGAGGCGACCCTCGGCCTTATAAGACTAAAGGGCAAGTACCGCCGACCTTAGCCTC
>CAXAKS010000414.1:0-41885 GCA_963969495.1 Ceratothoa steindachneri
GGAAAGATGGTTATAAACATTATGAGTATAAAGCGTACGGAGGCAAACTCAATCGATCCTAAGCTTTAATTTACTGTTATTCATTCCGCAAGGTAGGTGGTCCAGTCCCTTCCTTATTATCTGTATATTTAGCCTTCCTTGGTATCTATCATCCCTTCAGCGTACTACCGTGCCTCCGAATTAATTCTCTCCCTGACAGTTTTACTCATCACTTCACCCTATCCATTCCTGTAAACACCCAAACGCTAGTTCCCTGTTTGATTGGCGCTGATTATCTAGTCCTTATTATGTCTTTATCTGGGGCAAACTTTCTTTTGTTGAGTGCTCTACCTTTCCCTTCTTTTTAGAACCGATCTCTTTCTTCGTTTAGAGGTGGTATTTTCGTGTATTTGTGAAAGTCTGATCTACTCCACAATAGGTACAGTAATGAAACTTAGCTTATTGAGTCTTGTGAGATAATAGCCCGAACAGCTTTCCGATTCTTGAGGGTCGAGAGCATTCTCTCGCTTACCAGCCCTAAGTTCGACTTGATTTGCCTCTTGATGAGCGCATCTGGGGCGATTCTAAGCAGATCAATGGCCTTACTTGCCCAACTGAGAACAAACCTAACATGGCGTTAGTACCAGTGTACGTGCGCACTCACACGCCCAGAAGTGAAGTGAGTGCTATTTCGTGACAAATTATCTGAAGTAGTGATCTTTGAATAGCTCCGAGGCAGCACGCTTTCTTAACAAGTTTCTTGGGGCGTGTCCGGACGAGGTATCTTTGTCTTTAAAATGTCTGTCGTTTATCATTTCGAAGATCGTCGGTTTCGTGAAGCAAGAAAACGACGGTCGTGGACTCATTTCAGATGGAATAATTGACGTTCAACCTCGTCGTGTGGCGCACTTCCATCTGCAACTCGACATGATCACCATTACAGGAGTCACTTTCTTTTGTCTCCAACATTGCGAAGCATCTTGTAATCTGGGCGACACAATAACGTGATGAAACCAACGCGTGCCGTTGCAATTTCATTTCTCACAAGAGGTGCCCTGACCCCACGCCACCACTAGCCTGCTCCTGGCAGGTCCCTTTCCTATTATTCTCTGCCCCCACCACTTTCATCCGCCTCGTCCTCATATAAGCAAGAAACATAAGGCAAATAAAACGGAATTTCAGCTCATTGCATAAACGCTGTTAAGCATATTATCAGTTATTCAAATAGGAGTGGCCACACGCGCCAATTCGAAGAGAATGGTAAATTTCCCTTCACTGCAATACATTGCATCCACAAGAGATTTCATTCTTGTCGGCGAATCAGTATTCCTTTGTTAAAAGGAGTAAACATAAAATAATAAACACAACGCAAGGTAAATGAAGAAATTTTCCTACCACCTCTTGTTTCTCGTTAAAGAGGAAGACTTGTTCTCCTGTGAAAGATAATTGTCACTTGTTCTTCTTGGGAAGGATAGTTGTGCCTCGTTCTTCAGGTGAAGAATAATCGTCACTACTTCTTTCTGTGAAGGATACTCGCATTCATCAGGAATCTGTCACCATAGCGACGTGAGCCTCTTAAAAATCTAAAAAAATGAGGCAACTAATCCTGGTTTAAATAATTGAACGCACTATATTGCTGCTTCTACATCTATGCATATAAACACATAAAAATAAATGCACAAATAAACACAAATGCCCTCATTCAAATGGGGATCCCAATTTATTCACTCCCACCATTTGGGGTTGTCAACCGGTGCCTGGGGATCGATCGTGTTTCGCGACCTGAGCAAGTTCGCTGATCACACTAAATTGAATAGGATTATAAGATCAGACCATGATGCTGGGTTATTGCAAAATGAATTGACCAAACTATTACAATGGTCAGAGAAGTGGCAAATGGAATTTAATGTAAGCAAGTGTAGTGTACTTAGTATAGGTAAGTGTAATCCACTGAAAAATTATAAACTGAATGAAAGAGTTTGAGGAAGGGTGAGAATGCGAAAGAGGCTAAGGTGTCGTGATAAGTTCTGACCTCCATCCTAGAAAGCAGTGGATAAGAGATAGGAATAAAGCTAATAGGGTATTGTGGTTTATTGGGAGAAGTGCAAGTAATTGGAATGTTGATGTTATTCTGAAACTGTACCTGGCATTCGTTAGGCCTTATCTTGACTATGCGGGGCAATTTTGGTCGCCATATTATAGGATGGATGTTGCTTTGCCTGAGCCTGTGCAAAGGAGGATGACTAAGATGATTCATTGGTTAAGGAACTTACCTTATGGTGAAGGACTTAGGAGACTACATCTACCTACGTTAGAAAGGAGAAGGGACCGAGTGGACCTGATTAAAGTCTTCCAGTGGGTAAAAGGCCATAATAGGGGAACATAGGTAAGGTTCTTATTTTTAATGAACAGAATAGGACACGGAGCAATGGGCTTAAGCTGCACAAGTTTAGGTTTAAGAATTAGATTGGTAGAATTTGGTTTAAAAATCGATTGATAGATGAGTGGAATAGATTCACTAGTCATGCGATAAATGTCTCCCCCCTGGTGAGTTTCAAATATAGACTAGATAGATTTATGGATGAGGATGGTAGATGAGACTCAACTTGGGTAGGGAAACAAGAGTTGCCTTGTATTGGCTAATGATTAGCTCTTTGCAGACCTATTATTTTCTTATATTTCTTATGTTCTTATCCATCTCTATGACACAATCCACTGTGAGCGTTCTTTCTCACTACCTTGTTGCACGAGAACGATGCACAGATGCCTCTCGGCTACTTTTGCATTTAAAGGCAGGGATAGGAATATGACGAGTGCGCATTTCGTGGTCACGAATATGGATTCAGAAAGGTTTATGAAAAGAACTGCTACGACCTGTAAGGACCTGGTTCGGCCAACAAGGACCGGGTACGAACTGTAATGACCTGCGATAACTCGTAAGGACCTGTACAACCTGTAACGACCTGCTACGACCAATTAGGACCCGCTATAACATACGAGCACCTGTTATGACCTGTGAAACATTCAGGGTTATTATGAAGAACTCATTTGGAAACCAATCCAAACCTTAATGACTTTCCGCCTTGATTTTTCGCACTCATCCTCAAGGAAAGCGACCTCGGTCACCCTTACCATAATAATAATAATTAGTCTAAACATATTATCGCCCAATTTAGGAAGGACACTACTCGCCCTTTCTCCCCATCACTTTTTGTCATCTTCCTCGAAATCTTCGATGCTCCCCCCTTCCCCTTCTCTTTAGCGTCCTTGAGTTATGGCACTCTGCCATCAGCGACATCAGCGACCCTGCATCTCGCCTTGGGTTTGACCGCCTGCCATTTCCTACCTGCCACCTGACCCCGCTAGAACTGTTTAATTAGGAAATATTGGGTATGGAATAAATCTATGGCGTCATTGTTCATGTGTCCAGAGAATAAGATTATCTGCATCATGGTGTCAGACGTGCGTCATAAAATGAGACTAAATGTGATTACACTCATCCTTAAATGGGCAGTGGTGGATCACATGTTCCCTTATGGAATAACCCCATGATTGTGCTGAATGACCGTTGCCTTGACTTGGCTTATGGTTGGTTAGTCTAATAATTTCTTGTCCCCCATCTTTTTTATGGCAGTTGTAATCGATGCCATATCTTTGGACATCTCGATGAAGCAATACCAGTGCGTCTAGCAAATTTGATTCTTCATTTATTTTCGCAGGGGCTCACTCCGAAGGGCGCCCCCCACCCCAAGTCCAGTTCAGCACACCCATTTTTGACCCTGCCCTCCCCATCTCAGGTGCACGGCCCTCAGCCCTCCCTCCCAATTCTTGTGTTCTCTCGTCCTGGCCCGTTCTCAGGCTCCTTGATGATCAGATTTATTGGGTTCCGCGCAAGCGTCAGACGAGCCCCATTATTGACTCGACAGGCCGCAATAACTATTCCCTTGGCTAAATCGGTTTAGCCGATCGTTAATTAAGCCGAAAACAGACCAGGAACGGAAGACGCTTAGTCCTTTAGGGGCGCTGGGGCGAATAAAGGAAGAAAGGCATAGAAAGCGTCACGCACTAAAGTAGATTTTGGATACGAGGAACCGCGACCCCAAATGCACGAAGAGACAGACTCATTTCAATATCTCACCCAACCCTACCTCGCCTTACCTTGCCCTACTTCGCTCATCGAACAAGTTCAGATACACACAACCTATGGGTTTTCAATGTACGAACTCTTTACAGGATTGTAAATAGGGGATCTTGTGACGCATCTTTTGAGTTTCTAACTTTTGGTCCTCAAGGGATGACCTTTAGCAACCTTGTTATTCCCAGCCCTCCCAACCACACACGAACAGAGCGAAGTGATTGATTGACCTGGGTGATTTTGAATAAGAGTGGCGCATGCGTTTTGAGCAACTAAAGCCTGTAATACTGCTTTGTATCATTTTAATAGTGTCCTAGAAGGAATATTTCCATGGGGAGAGAGAGTCTATCAGGCTTTAAAAGTAACAAAAAGACAATATTTCACCTCAATTATACAACTCAAGAATTCTTCCATGACGCCATCTTGAAATGCTATACCACACCCTAATTTACGCTCGCGCATTTGTTTTTAACGTCAATATTAAATTATATTTTCTGAAGAGCGATGTAGATAAATCGTTGTTCAGAACGTAAAAAAAATATCTGACATAATCTTAATATTACTTACTTGTTATTTTCCGACCAGTGATATAGAAGGTTAGGGGTAGTACGCTATTCAGGCATGTTTAGTATAATTTTATGTTAAAAAAGGCAGTTAATAAACTTTGATTAATCCTCACACACAACGAGTGAGGGTAGATTTTGCCGTCTCATGGCATTTCAAGATGGCGTCATGGAAGAATTCTTGAGTTGCAGAATCGGGTTGAAATATTGTCTTTTTGTGACTTTAAAAAGGGTGCTAGACCCTCTCTGCTATCGAAATATTACACCTAGGACACTATTGTAACAATAGGAAAAATAATTAAAGGCTGTAGTTGTCTAAGACTTGTGCGCCACTCTTATTCAAAATTACCAAGACCAGAGCTAATTTGCATCGGTTTTAGTCCCCTTTCAATTCTCAGTCGGGTTCATCGTTTGTATCCTTGAGACGGGGTTTTTCTTTTCTTGGTCCTTCATTATGCTTCATACTGGTCTAGATGCGCCCATGGTTCTTCTCCTGTCTGTCCTTTACCCAGTGCTCATTGAGTGCCTATGCCTAATTCGCAAGAGACATTTATATATTTCTGAACAAATCACTGAGAAAGACTCGGTTTTGAGGCACAAAGGGTTGTTGGTTCGGTAGAGATGAAAGTGGGGTAGAGACCCCCAAAAGGGACAACGGCATAGATGACTTAGGGCCTGAATTTCCCCTAATAAGACCTACCAAATATTGCGTCAGAGAGTTAGAAGAGAGGTTTTTTCATCGAGGTGGTGAAGAAAGGAGGTGAAATGTGTAAAATGTAAGTAGTCCGAGCATCTAATAGAGGAGATTACTTGGGTAAAATTATTCAAAGAGCGAATGCGAAAAAACCGGAGTGAATTTATGAAGCTACCTTTTTTTTTTAACCCCAAATTAGAAATATTTTGTGGTTGAAATCTCTTGCATTCTTATCTCTTCCTGCATATACACACATATACATACGATCGCCCATGTGATCAAGCAGTTAGACATTCCTTTATTCAAGCTTAAATAGCTATAGAGGCTATAAACAAAAACTATAAGCGAATATATAAGTTTGGGGCGGGCGGAAGGATGTCTCTTCCGCGGTAAGACCTTCTCGGAAGGCACTTTACTCTGCCGCTAAATATTCAAGTTAACGCCCCGATCCCGCACTGATTGGTTATCCCAAGGACCTCGAAACACTTTGGGACACTCTGGTCCCCCACCCCCGCATCACCGTAAATGACGTCTTTGCTGAAACTGAGAAGGAAACGCTACGTAACGGGAGTGTGCCGGAAGTGGATGTCTTGTGCGGACATTGTGTGTGTGAGGACCTTTCTCGCGGATTTATTGATGGTGCATCATTGTCGAGCATTGTGTAAGGAGCGGCGCTTACATAAAAGTATCTGACTTCCGGAATCGTAACCCGAAGGAGGAAGTGCCACTTTCGGACGCGGAAGCTGAGAAAATTCGTTCGGGCAATGGAGGAGCTATTTATAGAGGCGGAGGCCTTCGGGCATCTGTCCGTCTCCTGCGCCTGTCAAACGGGCGCTGATGATGCAGGCGGAAGTAGACCCACTCGAACCAGGAAGTCACATCGGGCAGACAGGGCGATTCGAGCCTGGGTTCAACCGCCCTCAAGTAGGGATTCGAGTGAGAAAGGAGCCAGTAGTGAGGTGAAATGGAAAGATAGAGAAGCATTGCTCCTGATCATTTATTGACCAGCACAAGGGGAACTGCCTTTGTTCGCAAAGAGGAGTTAAACGGCGTAGCAGCAGAAAATGGACTCTAGGTACCCTCATTTGAAAGATAAAACCTCGTGAATCGTATTGGTACTCAAGTCTGCGTTTCGGATGGTTACTTGACACTAATAGTCGATGGCCCAAAAGGTTTCACTCATTATTGCCAATTTGGCCCACTTCAATTTAAGTATATTATTTCTTCTCTCGATTTGTTGGTATCTTTCATCCTTGTGACATAAAGTGTAAGAGGTTGTGTGAAGGAAATGACTGACATCTCTTCAGTCACATCATCCCTTGTTGATACTCAAATGTCATCTCCTCTTCTAATCTTCTACTACCTCTACTTGTGTTCCTTACCTCTTCACTCTCCTCATACGCACTAAATTATTTTAAAAGCTTTCTGCCAAACATGATTTTACCCTCTTGATATCCTATTTACCTTTTTACAAAATGTTTAGTGGAATGTAGGATTCTAATAGCATGGGCCAACGCGTCCTTTTTTTGCAACATAAAATTTCGAGTCACAATCAACAGAATAAGCCTAGGCTGAATCAGCTAACGGTGCGGGTTGGTCTCAAAAGTAACTACTACCTCACTTATGAGCTTCAGCAGGCATTCGTAGACTACGAAAATACATTTGACTCAGTAAACACAGATTTAGTTGTGCTAAGGGAAACAAAGAATTAATAAAATTTACAGTAATGCAAACATCGTCAAATGTAAAGGAGAAAAAAAAAGGAAAGAGACCGGGTCATTCCTATCCACCACAAACTGTTTACAGGAGTCCTTGAGGTGATTTTCAGGATTCTAGAATGGGAATCCGAATTACTGTAATAAATTTAACTCGCTTCAGTTTCTAGATCAAATAGTATTATGCGCCTTAAATCCAGAATAATTTTAGTAAATGATAATAGAATTATTCAAAAAGAAAACAGCATCGCAACTGGACTGAAAATATTTTGGTTTAAGGAGAACATTAACGATTAATAGTTTTTAAGAAGATAGAGCTTTAAGAAGATAAAATGTTTTAGAGTAGATATGAGAAATCGGCGGAACACATGGCTAAAAGCAACAACATTTAACGGACCGAATAATGAGTAAACTGGACAATTCTATACACAGAAGACCTCGCAAAGGTCAAAGGAAGAAATTCCTCCAATGACAAATAAAATGTGACAAATTCAAGCGATGGACCGCGATCTGTGGAAACTAAAGATAAACATTCTTTATCGGAATAATTTTTTTCTTATCTTTATTTTACTTTGGGTTAATGTGTTTATTTTTTGTTTGTCTGTCTGAGTGTCTCTATTATGAAACCGCGTTTCCTTAAATTCATTTTTAGTCTCCTTTTTTAGCCCACGTAAATGTTAGCATGTTAACACGAAGCATTTCGGCTTCCACTGATCACGATCAAATTCTCGAGTTTGTTATTCCTGGTATTGGTCATAATTCATCTTCCTACCTCCTACGAGGCTATCTTCTGTCTCTGTTTATGCTTGAAAGTGTCTGATTTAGGATCTATTTTACCCATCTTCTGAGTTCCCTAATTGCACTGCAGCCTTTCTCTTTCCACTTCTATTATATTTTGCGATACGAAGGCCGTAATCGGAAGTGCAGTCACGAAGACAAAATCTCGCCGCGTTCGTCCATTTAGACCAATGTTTGATTTGGTTCGTGGTCTAAAGAGGAATCAATATAGGAGGTGCGATAGCTCCGATATTTTCCTTTGTCTTCTAAGTCTACCTATGTGTTCAATTTAGAATTTCTTTAGTTTCTTTTGGTAATGTGACCTGTTCCTCTATCCCTTTCACTTAAGAGCTTTTATTCGTTTGACATTCTCCCTCACCCGAAATTTCTGACCTCATCCAAGTAATTTGGGAGAGTCTGTGGCTTTCGAGCAATTACCAAGATGAATAATTATCTGCTTTTTAGTCGCGTGCGACTTTATATCTAACTATGTCGGTCGGTCCGTCGGTCCCCGTTTTGCTGTTTTGTTTTTTTGGTAATAACATTGCAACTATTCAGCCTATTTTAACGAAATTTGAAATCCTTATGATGTTTTACATTCTCTTTCGAATGATATAATGGTCAAGGTTCTCCCAAGGTTAGTCCGGGAATTACTTTGTTTTGCCAATAACATCATAACTATTCAGCGAAATTTGAAACCCTTATGTTGCTTTACATTCTCTTTCGAAAGATATAATTGCCAAAGTCCTCGCAAGGCTAGCCTGGGAATTATTTGGCAATAAAATCATATGAGTTCGGCCGATTCTAACAAACCCTTATGTTGTTTTACACTTTCTTTCGAGTGCTATAATTGCCAAGGTCCTCCCAAGGTTAGTCCGGGAATTATTGAAAGTTTTGAAGGTTGTAAGGTTATAAATCAGAATAAGTGAGAGCACGCGACTTTGGTCAGCAAACATTGTTTAAGTTATCATCGCTTCTAAGGATGTCGCTAAGTTTTCCTACCAATCTCCGACCTAATTTTGTTCTTCACATATTTCTTTTACCATGGCGCCATGAGTCAAAGGCGTAATTTATTTTTTTATCTAACCTCAAACTTGATCGTCGATTCTAATTATTCTATCTAATAAAAAGCTATTTATCACCATTTCGTATTACAAGAGTTCATTTTCAGTTTAATTGTCGAACTTGTTTGTGATCATTCTGTTGTTATTTAGTTAAATTCCTCCAGATTTGACGAAAGTAAACGATATCTTCAGTAAAGATTAGGTGGTTCAAATATGTCTATCTCGTTAATTTTCATTCCCTTACGATTCCGGCCGAAAATACCGTATATTTCTACCAAGAAATTGCTGTCTAGAGTCAGTCTACTTTCTACTGACTGAATGCAGCTTAAATGACGATGGCGAATGGCTGCATCTGTACGAGAATACGCATGCAACCATTTGCGGGGTGGTTTCGCTAATTCCTTGTTTACTGAAACGATGTTTTTTTAGTCTATAAATGCGGGGCATTCAGTGTGTAGATAAGAGTAGTAGACGTAAGGAGGATGCGGCAATACTTTTGAGTAGGAAATGCGGTGATGCATTGTTTGGGTATGAATGTGTGAGCTCAAGAATTATGTGGGTGAAGTTGAAATTTACAAGATAGAAACTGTACATGGTTTTAGTGTATGAGCACTGTAGCGGTAGAAGTGAAGCTGAGAAAGAGTGGTTCTGCAATGACTTCGAATGAGTGGTGGATGGAAGTGGAAATGGGTTTCGGTTGTAGGTAGATATGAATGGAGGAATGTGTGACAGAATGAGAGAGATAATAACCGATGCTTATGGTGCACACGGAAAGAATGAAAATGGAGAGAAGGTGGTAGGATTCTGTGCTGAAAGAATTTTTTCGTGACTAGTAAGAAATAATATGCTGCCAGGCATATACGATGTGAAAGCTGTGTAAGCTTAAACTGGTTGATGCATGAATAAGAAGACAGGATAAAGGGGGAAATGAAATGAATAAGAAATGAAAAGTTATTGAATCAGAGAGAAAGGGAAAAGTGTGTGAGGTTTGAGAGAAGAGAGGTTACCTCAAGCTATTCCGAAAGGAAGTGAGAAAGGTAAGGGAGGAACTAGAATCTGTGTAGACATCAAAGACGAGAATGACAGGGTGGTACTTGAGGACAATGAGGAGGTCAAAATTTTATGGCGAGAATACTTTGATGAGTTGTATAATGTGAGTGTGGAAGCCGATGCAAATTTATGTAAATATCGTTGCCTTCCTGGACACAAATGGTGTAGTGTATGGGGAAATGGAGAGATAAGAATGCAAGTGTTGTGAGAGGTCTGAAAAATGGGAAGGCAGCTGTATAGTAAGGCATTTGAAAATAGAAGACTAGTCGTTGTATAGGTAAAGGAGAGAAAAGTGAATTCATTAATTCTGTTGAATGTTACAATTAAAGTGTATAGAAAAATTATCATTGGGCGAAAAATAAAGATAACTAAAGGTGTAGTAAGGGGTGAATGAACAGGGGGAGGGAATGTTAGAGCGGGTAAGGGGTGTGTAGATCAAGTATTTTTACTGAGATGTAAAAATAAGGGATAAGAGATGCAACGGTGCCGTGTTCGTGGATCTGGACAAAGCTTGTGATCGGGCAGAGTACCCTTACCTACATACATACCCATATACATAAGTTATGTATGTATTCCCGTATACATGTATATATTGAAGAAAATGTGCATGTGAGAGATAAGATCAAGAGCCTACTTTCACCTCCACTATAGAATATACAAATTCATAATAGATGATAGTCTGTTTCTTTCATAACATTTATGGCAACCGTGGGCTAGATAGCAGGGATTCGTTTTCCCTGTGGGGTGACGAGCTCGGCCGTCAAACACCACACTTCCCACTTTTTTCAGTGCAGACACCACTCTCCCTCTCTCTTTCTCTCTTTCTCTCTCTCTCTCTCCCTCTCTTACACACACACACACATAGTCTTTCAAAGAATTAAACCGATCATTTCTGAGACAACCCATCCCTTCTCCACCAATACACATGCAGGTTTGCATCTTTGACGGTGGTACCATTCCTCGAATCATCAAGTAATTTCTCCTCCCATTACACCTTCACCTGATGAAAAACTCACTTTTACCATAAACATTGCGCCATTCTACCCAACATCAACGCGCGTGATCACACAACTACACACATGCTCTCTAATTCTTTTCAACGTGTCACTCATTGCAAGGACACCCAATCCTCCCCAACACATTAGCAGCTTCTCTAAACCCCCGGTAGTCCCCCTCTCATCCACTTCACACACACCGACATTAGCTTTCGTCATAACGGCAACTAACGAGGGCATCGCCGGAGGTATACTCTAAGAGCGCTCGAGGGTAGAGGAGGGGCACCATAAGTGGTTTTATACCCACTGTCTTCACAATTTCACGCGTGCGCAATGTCGCATTGAGTAAATTTCTACGACGTGCCGCTGACATCACGGTTGTGGTACACTAAATCTTCGACCACATTGGCATTTATTTTCCCCTCAAAATTTTCTGGTGGGATGTCCAATTATTATTATTATTATTATAGCTAGGCGAGTCGTTCTAAAAGCGAGTAAATCTAAGTCATTAAAGTATTAATAGAAATACTTTAATAATCAAAAATGTATTTACCTAAATATATAAACTTTCAATATATTTTTTTGCATACTTCTGTATACCGAGTGCCCCTATTGAACCTATGTACTGGGCTGAAGTGGATTAAATAGGGCAACTGTTGTTTGATTGCATGATGAAAAGGAAGGGATTGAATGTTATCAGAAAATTAAATATGGCGGTTTAATCGAATCGGTTCCATAGACAACGAACGCCCTTTGATGGGTACAATTAAGAGAAGAAAATTATTAATTAATTAACAAAATAATTCATCCTTACGAGGAGAACAGGTGAAGAAATTAACTTTCCTGTCCAATGAATCCTTAGGAATCATTATAAAGCAATCCAGGAATAAACATAAACAACAAAACGAGTTTGCTGAACTCGGATCAGATTTGGAAGAGATCCCCGCCTTATTTAAAGGCTGCAACAATGACGCTGACTAAAATGGAGTGGAAAATATAAGCAGATAACGTCTTGTTTACATTGATCCACCTTTTGATTCGGATTGTAAGGAAGGGAGGGGGAATAAGGAGAGTTCATTGAATGCCAACGAGTCTCCTCGGGTCACCGTGGAGCTTGGTGCGACGAAATAGAAAATCTATCCCTCTTTCTCTTTTGTTTAAACAGCAAGAAATTGCGCAATTGACGCCAATCTGGTTCGAAATTTTCTCAAACCCCAAAACTTCTACTTGGATACTATAGTGTTTTGACAGGGTGAAGCACGCTATGATTCAGCTGTAATTGTTAAAGAGCACCTCAATAGCCATCTTCCTAATCATTCTAGTGGAAGAAGAGGGGACAAAAGATCCTTGGTGGCTTAATAACATTATTTCTTCCTCATTGGCGCAAATGTATATATAGGGACATTCTAATAATGCCCCTAATACCTTTATCGGTTTTAATAACTCCCATACATCCTCACCCAATTCAACGAGTGTTATAGTAGAAACAGCACTCTCGATTTTAACGAGGTTAAGCAACATCGGGTGAGGTTAGTCGCCGGCTGGGTTTGCGATTCGGATCGACTTCATGGTGGGTAACAAACGATTTAGATATCTGTGGTTGGGATCCTTCGTGTATGCTTAGGTCCCCGCTGACAAATAAGAGGGACCAGAAAAGAACTGAATGTACATCAATCTAACATCGTGGTGAAATAAGGGGTTTTAACTGCGGCGAATTAAGCAGGTCTATGGGTCATGCAAATCTCGTGTTGTGTTCATCTTCTGTTCGCAACGAGTCGTTGGCTCAATGTCTCCAGCTGAAACCAATGCTACCAAAAGTAATTGAGGTCACTGAGTTCAAATATGATATAAGTTGACCACCAGGTGGCGCCACTTAGAGGCGCTAAATCGGCCAATTTCGCCGCAGGTCCACTAGATCATGTCCTTCTAGTGTTCATGCATATGTCCCTCTCTTGACATACAATCAATTGCCAAAATACTTATGTATTTCGACATTTAAGTCCCTTCCAATCTTTAATACCAACCCTGGAGTGTTTGCTCTTGACCTCTCTATTATGTATAAAGCGACAAAACTGTAACGATCTGGTTGTGTTTGGCTAGAGAAAAACAACCCTACCGTCTGCGACTCCGGCCGGATTGAGAACTTGCCTACGCAAAATCGCGATGCCCACGAACGCTTCATTGCACACAGGAGAAATGGGCTGGTGTGGCGTGGACTCAGTCTACAGGGTGGCCCCCAAAAGTTCGACCCTTTTTGAGAAGCAATATTTCAATAACCATTGTAACGAGGGACATTAAATAAAAACAAAACAAATGAAAGATGAATCCTTTATCTATAAAGACTTTTCTTTGTAAAAATCGTCTTAAAGTAAATTAATGAATCAATTAGCCTTCAAAAAATAATGTAAAAAAACATGTTTTTTTATTTTCTAAATTGCAACCTTTACAAGGTTGAAAATTTTAAACTAAATTTACATTTTAATAAATGATCTAATATTTCCTCCTTTATGGTCAACCACAGCCTAATGTTACTGTTTCTTCCCCAATTTTGTTCTTTCCTTTATTTCCACCTAGCACACCAATCAAAATATTTACAAAAACATGTTTTTTACATTATTTTTTAAGGCTAATTGATTTAGTAAATCACTTTAAGGCAATTTTTACAAAGAAAAAGTCTTTATTGATAAAGGATTCATTTTTCATTTGTTTTGTTTTTATTTAATGTCCCTCGCTACAATGGTTATTGAGATATTGCTTCTCAAAAAGGGTCCAATTTGGGGAGGGGGGTAGGCTAATCAGCAGTAGGTTGAATTCAGTTGATGTATGGAATGTGAGGTGTATGTTGCGAAAAAGAAATGGTGGTGATTAGTGAATGTGTTCAAAAGATGGAGAATGCAGATGCTTTCTTGATGTGGGCGAATAGGAAATACGGGTGAGAAAAATAGAGGGAATTGCCAGGCATCGGATGTGACCTGTGATGAAGGGAGTAAAGAGGGGATTACTATGATATTGAGGGATGCGATAGAAGGATATTAATGTGTGTATGTGTGTGTCATGTAACTCTAGTTGTGATTTCTAAGGGTGAAAGTGCGCATGCTTGTAGGGTATGCACTCTAAAATGATAGAAGTGAGGCTAAAAAAAGCGTTTCTGGAATGAATTTATAGGTGTGGTGGATGAAATTAGGAATAAGAAGTGGTATGTTTTGAAAGAGCAGGAACTTTTTCATGCGCTGGCGAAAATGAGAATGGTAGGTTTCTGTGCTGAGGAATTATGTATGCCATATACGTTATTTTAACACATATAACTATCTCCACAGGTGCACAAGGGTGCGACAAATAAATGAGGGAGATGTAAGAGTGTGATTGATTTGGTCTTGGTGATAAAGCATAAGTTGTGGGTTGTGTTTATGGCGAAAGCTGTAAGGGATGAACATGGGCCTATCAAACTATAGGAAAAATTGATTTGTGTGTTGATGAGAAATCAGACTGGAAATGGCAAAGAAAGGAATAATGAGAAATGATAAACTGTTAGTTCACCCAGGAAAAGATTGGCGGCCCCCGACAAAAGCAGAGCCACCGACATTACGGGGCTAAATAAGCCTATCTTTAGCCTACTTAAAAATAATAATAAGGGCAAAATAATAAAATAATAACTAAACTATAAACACAACAACAACAAAAGCAAAGAAGAAGTAAAAGAAAAAGGCTGCCCGGTTGCGGCAGATAAGACGTTTCCTTCAGGAACGAAGGAATCCACCGACAATTTAAAATGATCTTATGGAGGAGATCCGCCTCCTCCTAAAACCCTATCACACCACAGTCTGATATGCAGAACCCCAGCCCCAGCATAAGAGATAAGAGGTAGCGGCATGGTCTATCGTGATATTAAGACACGACTGCGCAGAAATGGCTCTAAGGTTATGACATTCTACCAAAAATTGGGTCCAGTTTAGGGAGCTAAGAACTCTTCACAGAAAGATTCATGGGAGAGCTCCATTAGATGGAGCTGCATCTCGCGTGTCAGAATCGAGGACGATAGAAAATGACATGAGCCCGTCGAGGGATTTATGTATATGTACATTGGAAGTGTCGATGCATACATATAGGCACTAAATTTTAACTCCTCTCGCGCCATAGCCCATCTTCTATGCCATTTAGCTCTTTTAGGCTGATTTGGTCCCTTCTTGTAATCAAGGGGAGGAAGAGCAACACGTTGGTTCTAAAGCTCAGTCTCTACAGAGAGCATGTTTTCCTCATCTAGAGCGCTAATTTACACTCACCGATAGATCTCCGGGAGCCCAGCAGAAAACAATCTAGACGTACGTCCTTCCGAATAGCATCAACAATGGCATAAGGTAAACTGCGAACCAATGGATACGAATATTATAATGACTCTAGGGCACTTATCTCTCTCTATGAGCCGCTATGGTTTACAAACAGTCTCCAATTTGGCACTGTGCTTAATCTCACGGATAAACGGTATATTACAACCAGTTCTGGTGTAAAGGTGGACGCAGCGACTGCAAGAGCTCCGCTGCCTTCAAAGAAGAAAGAAAGGCATTGAAGCCAATTCAGCCTTCGGACTTAGAGCCATCTGATTACACAGGCATGACTTTGGTGTTACAGGATGTATGGTCCACAAACGCAAAAGTTTCAGGAGTAGAGGCGTCGTAACAAAAGTTCAAAGGTGATATCTTCCAGAGTGAGTTATTTGGAAAAACCATTGACACAAACGATCCGAGGTTACATCGAACTGTTGAAGAGTTTCTTGCCATGAACCCGAAAATTGTAGATCTTGATTTGCGTCTCGCAGCAGCGTAGTCACCATCGAGATCAGCCTCGTAAGAATTGAGAGCAGTTGAAGACTGGTGCAGATATTAACCCCGCGCGTGCAAGCGCATGATGCAATGGGTATGGCGTAAATCGAGTGGCATCACCCCTCCCTCGACATCCCAGTTGAAACGTTTGTCGAATACAACACCATGCAATCAGTGCGACCCACCACGTCAAGGGGAGGTCCACATGAACAGATTAGGTTGAGGGTGATGCCTGTAGAGGCGGCAAGATTACTTCTCCTTGTTTTGAGCCAAAGGAGAAAAAACATGCATTTCTGAAGTAATAGAGACTAGGTTCAGAGCATATGTAAGCCGCCGTTATATGGTAGGCGACTGAGAGGCAAAACAAAATAGATCGAAAGGTCATCTATAGAGCATGGTAGGAACCTCTGTTTGGCTATCAGTACCGAAGTGATACCGTTGATGCTTACGGCAAAAAGAATGGCATTGAGAATACCTAGCTGCAAGACACCATCTTCCTGTTCTACGAATATGGAGAGGGGTCCCATACGTAGAAAAGCGTCCACTCACCCCCATAAAATTGAGGATCTCCATTATAGCTTATCACCATGCGATATCATATGTCTTTTCAAAATTGAAAAGCACCGTGGTAAAATACTGCCTGAAAAGAAAGCCCTACATATAGCACTTTACACTCGGAGCAGATCCTCCGACGTGGAGTGGAACTCCTCGAAACCGTACCCTGCAAATGAGAGGAGACTTACGCTTTACAAGAAATAAACTAACCTAATATTTACCAATTACTCCAGTAAAACCTTCACATGAAATAGGTTGGAGAAATTGGCGGGAAACCAGCCCGTGTAGAGAAATATCTCCCCAAATTGCGAAAAGCAAGCATAACAACCATTCGCCAGGAATCTGAAAAGATACTCTATGACCAACAAAATAACCAAGTCTCGTTTATATGTGTCTAAACATGGCGTATGGAATATTGTCCATACGAGGGGCAGTATGCGCCTA
This sequence comes from Ceratothoa steindachneri, assembly GCA_963969495.1. NCBI lineage: Eukaryota > Metazoa > Arthropoda > Malacostraca > Isopoda > Cymothoidae > Ceratothoa > Ceratothoa steindachneri. The sequence continues at coordinate 16,789 of CAXAKS010000414.1, forward strand.
AGAAGCGAGGGCGTAACGTAACCCGCTGAATTGAAATAGGCCATGGAAGGGTTCTCCGCCTCTTGAGCTGAAGCCTAGTCGGCGACCTTCGGCGACCGAGCGACGTGCTTGGAATGCTGGCAGAGGAGACCCGGCTGGAGATTGCGAAGAAAGCGACCTCAAAGATTTCGCCAAGGAAGCGGGGTGCAAATTAGCGTTCTCGTCATCCTAGATAAAGGGAGTAGGGTCCTGTGAGGACATACCCTGAATCTTTTTGATACGTTTCCACACATCTGCAAGATAGGGACTCTCATTGAATGATAAAACGTATGCCTGACACGAAGAACGGCGATCGCTCTTTGAAAAGAACGGAATCTAGCCCTCGCCTGACGAAATTAAAACAGGGTGAAGTGGTTCGAACGACGCTTGGACGCTTATAGGCATATCTTTTCTCCCTGAGAGCCATCTTGCACTCGAATGGGGAGTAGAAATCATACTTATGGATGAGGGTGCCTGAGAATAATGCGACGACCTTATCAACCAACCTAATTTCCTTGAATACGATATTTGAATGGGAAGTAATCGCTGTTATGGAGGTAGTTTATCCGTGACCCCCTCTACATCCGCATGTTCATCAGGATAACAAAGGGACAAGTGTAGGTTGGAAAACGAAGCGTATTATGGACAGTAATATGTGATTTTTGTTCATATTAACGACACAGATCTTCAAATCTTCGACCACTTCTGTTTTGGTCCGACCCCTGGGATTATGGTATTTCTCGCGCAGAGGGGTCATTTACCGTTCAGGTTTCCGAAAAGAAGAGAGTGCCTTAGCAGCCTCATTATGCTGCGATGGAACTCCGAAATACCCACGCGGGCTGACGATGGAATACAGAATAAGAAACGAAAATACCTCTTATATAGGTGAAGCTGGACTGGTTCCGCTTTCGAGGCCGTTTGATAGCCAAATGAGGATCAGAAACATCTCATAAGATATAAATTATGTACCTACTTGTTCGGCCCTCATCCCAAGGAGTGTAGTCATGAAACCCTTGTACCACAGCAGGGTAGGGAGGAGGGGTAGTTATTTCTTTTGATCAGGAGCGAGGAATTAAATGTGAAGCAAATTTAGAAACAGTGATTTCATAATTCTTCGTTAAAACGTAAAACGTCCCCGTCATGTGTAACTTTCTTAACAGTGTCTCTTCCCGGAAGAGCACCTGTGCATCAAGTGCATCACTTGGATGATTATTTACTAGTTTCTCCTAAAATATCGTCTATTTTTAATCACTCAACTCCAAAATTTCCATTGTTTCTAATTGCCAGGATATGGCATTTTTTTCGTCGTGCGAAGGCTTTCTTCCTCCTTTGTTTGATGGCAATCCTATCATAACATTTATAAACTTTACTCTCTCACTCTATCTCATTTTCCTCTCACAAACATGGAAACACACTTAAACTAATCGTCCCCTTATTCCAAATTCATAGCCAAGGCATACAACATGAACCACGCTAATAGCTTGGTAGGAAAGGTTAGGATTTCTTGGTTCTCTCTAAATCAATTTTGATGAATCATTTGCCAGCTGGTCTGCACAATATGGCAACACCAATGTTATGCTTTCATTATGCTGCGTTATGTCCTTCACTTTTTTTATTTCAGATTCGTCGTTTTGAGGTGAACCACGCTAATAGCATCTATCTTCTTTGAGAACAATAGGACATCGCAGAGGCCCCAACGATGGAGCAAAGTCTTTCATCATCAAGGAAAGTGCTGAAGGCACCTCTGTTCATGTTATTGCGGATATTTTAGTTCGCTATGTGGACACGGTGGGATGATTTCGGAAGGATCCTTCACTAAGGAAGAAGTGATCTGATTTTGGGACCTCCAAGACTGTGGCAGCTAAAAATTTGAGAAATAATGACCCCCAGCTCTGCGGGAAACCCGGAAAAACAAGCCAAGTCATTTTCACCGCCGCTGGTCCTCCCCATGTACCAAAGACCACCAGAAACCGTATCCTATGTACCAAGGCTTCCGTGCAAGATCCCCTGAAACCGTCTCCTTTAACGCCCCATCACAAGACTTTGAGGCTTCAAGTTCCCGAAGTTCATGACGTTGGACATGAGTTGCGTTCTCTCCACTGATGAGGCCAGGGCGATCCTTGGCAGACCTGATTGTTAGGCAAATGGTTGGGTCTATTTCAGAGATGAGCGTCATCAACGATTGCAACGTTAAAGCATGGATGAGGAGTCATGTTGTGGGCAGTTATAATTGAACATAGACCTTTTGGCCCAGTCAGGGTGCCTGGTGGGGTTAAAGTGACCGTAGCTGCGTACTGCAATCTCTTGAAAGAGATCTTGGATCTCTGGCTAGATGACATACAGTTGTCACTTCTAATGCTTAGTTTTCATGCTTCACAACGCTCCATCCCACGCTGCTAGGACCACCCAAGCGTTCCTAGGCTCTTACCGCATACAAGGTGACAAGTTGATGGCGTGTCCGCCAGCCTCTCCAGATCTCAACCCAATCGAAAATTTGCGGTTCATCATTAAACATGAAGTTTTTGTTGATGGACGTCAATCTTCGTCTAAAGAAGTCTTATGTGCGACCACCAAAGCTGCAGCAGAGATAAACCAACCTGATACTATTAAGAAATTGACAGATTCCCTGCATGATAGGGTTTTTGAAACCAACCGTCTAAATGGCGGTCATGTGGATCATCAATTCATTCTTTCGATCAATCCTGTATTATAATTATGGTTTTTTGTTAAATATATAAACAAAGCATGCTTTATGTGTATAATTATCCTTCTTTTTCTCCCAAATATGTCTAGATAGGCTATTTTTATTCAAAAGCAATTAGTGTGATTAATCCCCAAAACGACTAATCTGAAATAAAATTATATTACCTAACACAGCATAATGAAAAAGTAACATTTTTACCATATTATGCAGACCAACTGGGAAGGGTTTTATCGAAATTGATTCAAGGAGAACTGGGGTTTCCTAACAGTTATTTGTCACCAAATCTTCACTGAGTTTTGTTTCTAACTTCCTTGTTCACTCAACTCTCACCACCAACCCTCAGCATCGATGGCTCTCTTCATTTAACCAAGAACAGATGATAAGAAAACTAGGCTCACTCTTTTCTTGTTAAAAGTGAGTACAGTGGTACAGACAATTTTAAATGACAAGAAACACAGACAAATGTGCGAAATATGACTTCAGGTTGACCTTGCTCGTGGTGAAGAGAGTAACAACCTTCAAAGCTTACTGAAGCCTAGACATCTTGCTGGAAAGGAATATAGTCCAGCAGGTTGTCCCAGACTTCCCCACCTGTGTCAGAGGAGGGAGTGCTACAAAACCACTACCTTGCTGCCCACTCGTACACTGCCTTCCTGAAGTTCGCCCGTGAAGCACACACCTGCCGTATTCGTGTAGAAAAAAATGAACCACACATCATGTTCAACCTTCTTGCTAATCTCTCTGCCCATCTGAATTCCCAACCTCTTTCCCCTAATTCCGCTGCTGAATTTTTTACCTTCTCTGACAAAATAGTCCATATCTATTCTGGCATACCCTCTCTTTCTATTCTTATCTATGGAACAACTCCCTCCCCCCTTCTCCCCATCCTCCAAATATACTTATAGCCCTAGTGTCCAATGAGGATTAATTACCCTTTTTCCTCCTCTCTTCGAAAAGGACCTGTTCTTCAACAGACTCGTTAACACTGTCTTTATCGAAGGTTCCACCTTATTCTTGCTCTAGATATCACTTATATTTGATACCTCCCTTTCTTCGAGAATAGCACAATCTGACTTGAAACCAGGTGCGGTCCTTCCTCTCCTATAGAAAACGAACCTGAACCCAAACGATCCAGCAATCTACCTACCACCCAATCTCTCACCTCACATTTCTCTCAAAAGTCCTTGAAAGGGTGATCTCAGTGTGGAATTCTAGACCACATGTCATGCTCCAACAACGATGAGAACATTTAGTCTGGTTTTAAGGAAGGCAACAACACTGAGTCAGCTCTCCTACATGTAACGGGCAGCCTTCGTCGTACAGCAGGCATTGGTCACCCATCCATTGTGGTGCTTTGAGACCTCTCAATATCATTTGAGACTTGACCACACTGTTCCTTTTCACTGCCTTCGTTGAATCATGAGTTTATCTGGAACTACCCTTAATTGATTTTACTCTTATTTCTCCTCCTCAATTTATTCATATTAGAAATGATTTTTCCGCTCGCGTAGGTGTTTTTTGGGGTTACGCAAGGGTCGACTCTTGGTCATCTTCTGGTTAGCATCTATCATCTTCTTCTTGGTATACTAATACTATGGCTTTTCTACCATCTCATTTCTATGTTGATGACGCGAATCTATCTCTTCTTAGCCTATTTTGCTAAGAATGAGAAATTCAACTGTGACAACACAATGGTTGGCACTCCTATGTTAATAGCTCGCTCCCTATATTAAGCCTGGCGTCAACATTTTCCCTTTTCCGATCCAGTAACAAATATAAGTTTCACCTTCGATAATCAGTTCTCTCTCAAAACCCATGTTACTTTATCTGTAATCTCAACTACATCTCACTTTGACCATAACAGCTTAGAAATTACCATTGATGCCTTTAGAACCTCCCGCCTTGACTCCTGGAACTCCCTTCTAGCTGGGTCACAGGCTTCCGCTCTGCCACCCTTCCAGCCCGTGTTTTACGACACGGGGACCTTTTTCTCTTGCAACTCCGTTGCTTCGAGAACTGCACTGGATCGTCATTCAACGCAGACTCCCGTTTTATAGTCCTTCTTACATACAACACCTTAAATAGCGGAGCTCCCTTCTATTTGTCTTCCTCACTGAACCTGTCTCAGCCTTTGAGAACAATACACTCTGGCTCTATCCCCATACTCAATCTTTGAGGTCGTTTGTGCTGCATGAGGAGGGGGGGTCGTGATTTCTTTATATTTGCCCCGAGAATGTGGAGGGATCTACTTTCTGCGATAAGCTCACCCACTATCTTGGTCCCTTTAAAAGGAATTTGAAGACACACTTCTCCTTTTTACATTTTTCTTAGTGTATAAACAAGCCTTGAAAAGCGCCATCCTAAAATTCCCTATGATTATTTAGCAATCTCGCTTACAAGATATCCGGTTCTTCGCACCACTATGCTTCCGTCGCATCTGTCCCTTGTGGAAAAGGAGGGAAAAGGATGCGTCCAACGCTCGATCCCGTCTCCCAAACTACCTCATATATATATATATATATATATATATATAGAGAGAGAGAGAGAGAGAGAGAGAGAGAGAGAGAGAAAGAGAGAGAGAGAGAGAGAGAGAGAGAGAGAAAGAGAGAGAGAGAGGCAGCGCGCGAGATATAGAGAGACCTTGATAGCACCTTTCAATTTGAGTTTAGTGTTCAATTTTACTTCTTACAAGAAGGTCACGCCAAGAAGCAAGGCCAAGTGTAAGGTCAGACCAACGTTATATATGCAGGGAAAATCTATTGTAATAATGATAGTAATAATTCTATTAATAATGATGATGCGAAAATATAAGACAAATATGCCTCACGAATGCGGGAGTCAGACAAACACGCCGATTCATAGTTCGTAGTAATGGTAACGGATGGGTCAGCTAGGACGCGAAGAACTCCAAAGGCGGACAGCCGGGTCGCAGAGGGGTGAAGAAGTAAGGGGTTAAGTCGCTGCCGAGACCTTGTCCTGCCGCACTCGGTGGGGTGGGGGATAAGGTGCTGCTGCTTTAAGTCGGCCAAAGGCGCGGCCTCACAATGAGTTCATGAACAAAGACCTTCCATTCTTGATTCTCCTGACCTACTTGAGCACAAGGATGGGTCCCTCAAGGGCCGCCAATTTTGTTTTGATGATAATTGAAAGCAGGGAGAACGATATATATATATATATATATATATATATATATATATATATATATATATATATATATATTAGGTAGGAGTTTTTCCTTTATGCATGTTTTATTAAAGACCAGCTCCAGCTGAGCTTTGATTAACTTTCTTCTTTGCTTTTCGAATTTTCTTATTATACTCTTTTCGCCTTTTGCAGCTGACCTTTCGGTCACGTTTGGCCATCTTCTGACCGAAATTACTTTACACTGTTTAGACACCTCGAAATCGTACATTTACCCACAATAAGAATTTCCATTTGGGACTGCTTCATTGCACATAGAGTGATCGCGCAGTACTCTCGTCCCACCCACCGTCGTGGGCAGAGCCATCCAAGCACAGGAGTGAAAGAGGAAGAAGAACCGAGCAGCAAAAGAATGCTCATCCATGCGGTGCAAAATAGCGCCTTCGTCAGCAACCAACGAAGGCATATCTACCTCACGAGAGAACTCGGAAATGGGATGAAATATGGATGGCATACCAGTACCAGCATAAAAGGTCCCTCCCCCGAGAGGAATTTCGTAAATTCCTAACAACTTGTACGCGAACCATCAAACAGAAGAACTTGTTCTTCTCCTCTTGGACGAAAGGGCAACCCTCAAATCTCTAACGAGGGCATGAGGCGAAATGGCAAATCTCCATGTAACTGAGTATTCATGGGAACCCATCCATTCATGAGAGCCCTTCCCCCCTCCTCTACCCCGGTCTCTAGCGTCACAACTAGTCTTCTTGCTACTCGCGCTCAGCCCCTTCCCTTTTCCTAACCTCATTCTGCGTGAATTTCTTTCTAAAAGAAATAAATTATTTTCGAGATGCCTTCATTAGTTATCGCCTTTTTATTAATAAATCAAAATAAAATGAATTTGAACCTGAAATATTGGAATGTGATTTCGGCCTCAGTATTCAAGGTGTGAATATTAATGCTAACCAGAATCGATCTTTTTACTATTCCTGGCTGTTTCCTTTGTTTAACCCAAAATGGTTGTCCCTGGACATCTAACCTTCAGCAGTGCTTTCAAAGAAGCGGGGTTAAACTATTTATAGAAATACGACCCAATTTGTCTGAAAGAACAACTAAATACCTCTTACAGTGGTCTTCAGTCGGGAGGAAGCGGTATGGTGTAAGCCAACGGGTGCAACCAAATTGCCACTTTTAAACACTTAAATGAAAGAAAAAATCACTCCAAGTTCCCGAATTTAACCCCTTAAAATTAGGGATCAGAAACGCATTTACTACGTTAAGGTCAAGTTAAAAGCAAAGGTGAGTAGTTTGAAGACGCCTTTTAACTAAATAATAAGAATCGATATCACCAAACTTGGCTATTGTCTTTATAAACATTGAAGAAAGAGAAGTGATGGATATGATGAAATGAATTTCTGTCTTTTGATTGTATTAGACTTGAAAAAAGCCATTTGCAAATCGTATCGGACACAAATATATGGAACAGAAGAACATAAAAGTGTTAAGTTAGGTTGAAAACACTCTGGAATTTGAAGGTTGCATTTAAACTATTAAAGGCATAGCTAAAGCATATGCGTTGAAGGGCCTATAATTAAACACTGTTGGCCTATTATAATACTTATAAATACGTGGTGTCCGAACTGCATTCCGGGGTGAGGTTAGCAGTCAGTCTTCCTCTTGAAGATGTTAGCAGAAATAAGCTGATCATTATTCAAAGTGGCTGTTTTATTCCTATATTCACTGTAAGTGTTTTTGTTTGCATTTATTAAAAAGGCCAAAGCCAAGTGAGACACCGCGAGAAAGGCGTGAAAATACGTCGGTAGTGGTCGTGGTGAAGTTAGGGTAGGCTGAAATATGTGGAAGGTACAGTTGCCCCAAAGACTCATGTCACACTTCACGCTGAATTTCGTTCAGACTGACAATTTAATATATTATTATTTGATGAAAGATGGAGTGTTTTGGGTGAATTTAGAAATTAATATAAAATGTAGAAAAGACAGCTAATAAAATAAATTATATTTAGTGAAATATTTTACGTCATTGCGGTATTTCAAGCAGTATTGTCGGAACATTTTGAGGTAGCTTTGTTTCAAAAGAGTGTTGCCAAATTTCCGTAATTTGCCATTCCTTAGTTTATTTAGCTTTATTTATTTATTCAATTTTCAATCATAGATATCGCCGAATTATTCATATTAAGAATTGGCTATTTTTTAAAAATAATTAATTGTTACAATTAATTTTTCAACCTTACCTGTGAGAGAAAAAAGATTGGTTGACAACACAGTAGGACAAAGCCTAGTGGCAGTCACGCAAAGCTATTCGAAGATTTATAAAATAGTTGTTAATGACCGGGCCGGCACGCAACTCTCCAAAAAGTCCCCCATCCTACAAAAGACAAATTTGGATCCGAAATAAACCCTTTGACACTTTAATGCAGTGTTCTCAACCTTTTTGTGGCAGTGGCACACTAATTGCTATCTAGAAGCAGCCGTGGCACACCATATAATATAATATACGTATAAATATATAATTACGTGTAAAGCACTTCAATTTTAACCACGATTGACATTTAACATAATTTAATAGAAATAAGACATAAATATTTGAAGATAAATAAATATTACCTTTAAAAATTTAATGGGGAAAGTTGAGCTTTATGAGTATCGGATAATTCTTTAATATTGGGAAGTATAATTGACAAGGCAATTCTCATATCTTCATTCACTGTCTCCAATCTTTCTCTTTCCCTTGTTTTTATGTTGCACAATGCACAAAAGCTACCTTCAAAGTACTTTCAAGTGTCCTTAGATTTCTTTTTATAGATGTTTGAAATACATATTTTTTGCAATTTAGCCATTTTAAAACTTTTAGGGGGTCGCTCCCGCGGCACCCAGAGGTGTCGTGGCCCCCCAGATGGAAACCACTGCTTTAATGTGTCGAGTGGATGAGACAATGCAGTGACATGTCAAAGGATACAGGCTTGATAAACAGCTTAGTTAGCTACTTCATTGCCTTTTTAACCGCGTAATTATTATTGCGCCGTTGCAAATAATTTTCGATTCATAAGGCCGAGCCAAAATGGATAAAGTAAATTTCCGATTCTCTTCGAAAGCAGGAATAACGATTAAAATAGCTAATTGATAAGCAAACTTTTGTTTGTGTTAGAAAGGCTGGCTTATGCGATATATATATATATATATATATATATATATATATATATATATATATATATATATATATATATATATATATATATATATATATATATATATATATATATATATATATATATATATATATATATATATATATATATATATATATATATATATATATATATATATCCAAAAAAGTACAGTAGCGTACGTGTAACTATAGGGATAAAACTACACTAATAGGACTAATTTTATATGCGAAACCAGATTTCGACGGAGACATCCGTCATTGTCAGTCGCTAGTGAACAAGTGAGATACAGAAGTTGCTTAACGTACAAACACACAAATCAGTGGCGCTAAGGTGGAATATGCTAGAATGTGTCGACATTTTTGAAAAACGGAAGTATGAATTTCTTGCTTATTAAGGTATTAGTATTTAATTGGCCGTCGGAAGTATTAAAGTTGGGAATTTCTTTTATGAGTGCCATATGTAGAAATAAACTCGAGGAGAGGGCACTACGTCGCATATCGCCTTTATGTTCATTTATTCGCTTGGAAAATCTGCTGCTTTCACCGATATGTAATTCATTACATGATTGCATGGAATAAAATAAACTCCCTGTTCTCTATCCATCGATCTATTTTTGGATATGCTATTTCTGATCGTATTCTCGTACTGAAAGGCAATATTAATGTTGTTGGTCGGTGCCAACTTTTTGAAAGTGATTAACTAGAGGGCGGGGGAGTATGGAAAGGTAACATAATATTTGTAACATCTGTTTTCCTTATAATTAGCTGGGGAGTAATAGATGGTTCTGGCTTTATAGTGACACTTTTCTATAAAACACAGAGGATATTGCAATTCAATGAATGTTTCATCTTGCAAGAAACAAGGATCACAAATGCGATATGCTCTCAGTAACATGGAAGAAACTACAGACATTTTAACAGATACATCGTGACACGAGAAATAATGAATATAGGCATTAGAATTAGTTGGTTTCCGGTAGACAGAACAATATGCTTTGTCGTTTATTTTAGATATGTTTCCTACAGAAACGGCAATGAGTTGTTCAGTTCCCATTCTACTTTAAGTGTAATAGTTGGATGGATCTTATTCATTTTTTCAAAGAAAGAATCAAATCTGTTATCATTGATGGGCCATGTGGCACATATATCGTCTACATAGCGGCATCACGTTATGGGATTGTGTAAAATGGGGGGGAAGGAGGTGCTTATATACATCGACGCTTAATTGAGTCAGCACTCATAAAAGAAATTCCCAACTTTAATACTTCCGACGGCCAATTCAATACTAATACCTTAATAAGCAAGAAATTCATACTTCCGTTTTTCAAAAATGCCGACACATTCTCTCATATTTCACCTTAGTGCCACTGATTTGTGTGTTTGTACGTTAAGCAACTTCTGTATCTCACTTGTTCACTAACGACTGATAATGACGGATGTCTCCGTCGAAAACCTGGTTTCTTATATAAAATTAGTCATATTACTATGGTTTTATCCATATATATATATATATATATATATATATATATATATATATATATATATATATATATATATATATATATATATATATATATATATATATATACGGGCTGATCAACCCTTGTGCGAAGTGGGAGAAGCCAAGGAAATGATTGCAGAAAATCCGTGGCGAAGCGAAGGTTGCGAAGCTCTTCGTTATGTAATTTGGGACCTCGGATTTGGCGGCGTCCTGGGCGTACAGGTGTTTGCTGACGTCACTGAATCCATTCAGACGAAACTGCGCCGCCGCCACATCGAATAAGTACCTTTTCCTCCATCCGGGCGGCTGTTATACAGATCGCGAATTGCTCGGGGCCTTAACAATCCCACGTGTGCGCGCGCACACACTATTACATCAGCACACACACGATACACGCAGATGTGCACATGCAGGAGGGGAGCTTTATGTGCATTCTCCGGACTCTGGCACGCAAGAGTTGGGTGTTAATTAAAGGAGATGGGGGAGTGGGTAGTCACGGATATGGATCAGGGATCAGATCTTTGTTCGGTGCGCCTGACCACATCGATATCGGCTCGTATGAGGGAGGCAGTCTCTCTCAGAAGAGGGTGCCGGGCTCGTAGTAGTAAGCACTTGTAACCGTTGTACGAACTTTCCCCCAATGGGTTTTACTATGACTCTTGACTATGGACTCTCCTCTGGCTCACTAATGCCATCGTTGGTGTCACCCGTGCCCTGTGTTGCCTAAGAGTCAAATGCTGATTTGGGGTGCGGGGACTCATCAGTGATGCTCGATGTTACCTGAGACACAAACACACCTAAACGACCCCTCAAAACCACCCTCAATGGAAGCCATCCCCCTCCTTCGCCACGAAACGAGGGTAAGTTCATGAAAGCTTCATGCTCTCCCGTCCAACCCCCTCCCCTGTGCACCGAGTAGTCTCCTCTTTTGGGACCTCGAGCTACCTTCTTTCCATGCTCTTTTATTTTCCTTGACTACGTTAATGATATGCATGTATGTACATATATACAGTGGCTAAATAAATGCTAACTAAACTAGGAAAATAATACGGGTTAAAACAGCGAAGCTTTTCGCCCGACCACTGTAACCTTCATTCCTTCAGTGGTCGCCCGAAAAGCTTCGCTCTTTTAACTTGTTTTACTTTTCTTTGTAGTTTTTCTCACAGCTTTGGTTCAGAATTTGTCTACTATATCCTCTTGCATATCTCCACCCATCCCTCCCTCGATTAAACATAATCTCCCTGTCCTATGGGAAGAGAAAAAAAAAATCTAAGTTGGTCTACTCAGACCAAATAATTTAGGCAATAGATGTTTGGCTAGTACGGAAAAGTTGGGTTTGCGTGAGTTCTTTCAACGTTTTTTCTCGCTCATCGAGATGGTAAACAATGCCAGGAAAGTGCAGCCGCGATAAAATGTTTCGGGACAGCGGAGATTTTTTTATTCCTTGAATAAGTCTATTAATATGTTGTTATAGGTTTGATACATGTGCCCAATACATCTGGAAAGCAAAACAGAAGAACAATCCTCCTTATAGCCTTTATTTAAATATCCACAAAGGCGATGCTGTTGAGATGTATGAAATCCTGTTATCAGTATGCAGTATGTTAAAGTCAAAAGGTCTTCATATAGCACATCATATTTAATGATTAAATTGATATTCCATATCGATTAGATCTGACAATGATAAACTAATGGTGAAAACACGTAAGTATACCATCTTGGAAGGATCTCTGATACGCACGCTGCACGAGGAGGATCTCAGTTGTCGACAAATCGCCTGGAGGATCATCGGATCACACTCCGGTGCTGCAAAAGTGTTGAGGAGGATCCGATAAAGAAGGAACATCCAAGAACGATCTCGTTCTGGACGATCTATGGTCAGTACGCAGCGTAACGACAGGTATTTGAGTCTCATAAGCCTTCTGGATCGTAAGAAGCCCGCAGTCCAGCTGCAATATGAATGGACAGAAGGCGACCAGGTTAATGCATCCGTCAGAACCGTCCCTCGCAGACTGCTTGCCAAAGGTCTGAAGTCATGTAAAGCCCGCCAGAAGCCACTGATTAACCTTCAGCAAAAGCGATGTCGACTGGCTTGGGCAAATGCTCATGGCACCTGGACCATGCATAAGTATGGTCTTATGGTTCGGCGTGTCTACGTTCCAGTTGTTCTCGACCACAGGCAACTTTAGAGTCCGCAGCTCTCGTAGATGCTTGGGAACGTACTAATTCCTCTATGGTATTTCCTGGCTGTTTTATGTTTTTTTACCGTACAATCAAGCCAAGTTTCTTACACTTGCCAAGAATCGAAACAACGGTGCATGTTCCCATTGATGGCAATCGAATTCTCTTTGTTTTCTGATGAAAAATCTTTACCGTAGATCAGGTCATCAACAACAGAACGACCTTATGGTAAACTCCGGCCAGGACGTCTCTGAGGTCGGCTACGTGTCCACGACCAAGCACCCGGCCTCCGTGATGTTATCGGCGACATGGCTTCGAATAACGAAAAAAGGCCGCCGGTGTGGTTTGAGTCCAGCTACAGGCTCACCGCGGCTGATTGCATGGGCACCTTGGCCACAAAATTCCTGCCCTGGGTGAGAAAGATCACGAAGAAGGTGGACTACGTTTTTCAGCAGGACTCTTCCCCGGCCCACACGGCCAAGACCTAGAAAAAGTAGTTGGGTTCGAACAGTAACTTCTGGTCGAAGGACTTTTGACCCTCGCAGTCGAACGACCTCAATCCCATCTACTACAGAATGTGAGCCTAAGTCCGCCACAGCAACGTCGACGAGCTGAAGTCCTCTGTCAACCGCGTGTGGGCCACCAGGAGGAAGGACTTCGTCCGCAACGTGTGCGTAACCTTCAGGTCTAGCCTGGAACGCATGCTCGCCGCCGAATGAGGCTACATTGATTAATATTACAATTTAAACATATGTTAAAATAATAAAAACGCATCTAACTACATCAAAACTAACATAGCATCCTTCGTTGAGAGCGTTGTAATGAATGTAACAGGACTTTTGGAATACTTACCCGGTATGCTAGTCATCATTCTCTTTTTTTTTATTTAAATGAGGCGTTTAAATATACAAGGCGCCATTTGCCATTGACGTCAGCGAATGCAGAAATTTGCATTTATCTTTTATTTTTAGTAACGAACTTCGTGTTTCTGCAAATAATTGACGGATTTAACATCAAACTCAACTACTTGCTTGGAGCTCCACCTTTAGAGGAACAATGTCCGAAATTTCTGTTTAATATTTTTCATATCTATTAATTTTTCGTTAGGACAATAACTCATTTACGTTCCCTGCTTCTGTGGTGATCGTACTCACTCGATAGTTGCTCCTATAATTAAAAATCCACTTATTCTCAGAAGACTTTCTTAATTGATAGAAAGACGCCTTGTGAATGCCCATAACTTTGAAGACCCCTACCAAAGTCCTTCCTATCACAAAGTGGACATGAGAGCCCATTGCCAATGGCGCTTGCAGGCACAAACGTTTCTGGTGCGCGTCATTCAAGACGAGCGCCCTCTATCTGTGAGGCCAAACTTGTGGGGTTGGAGTCGGGAGGGGAATTTGTTTTTTTTTTGTCGGGAGAGGGAGGGTGCACAATCATCCAGATGTCAGCCGCAGCATTTTTGTCCATGCTCCACCTGACCTATCATTGTAGGTGCGGGAAAAGATAGATAAGGACAAAAAAGATGGAGCGGTGGGAGGCGTGATGAAAAGGGGGCTAAGAATGCAGACATGCTAAACCCCACTACCTCAACCGGAGCTAACTAAGAAGGTGGGGTGAACCACGATATGGGGTGAATTGACGAGAGCTGGTCGGCGCCTAGTCTGTGTAATTAGCCGCCGGCTAAAAGGGTGGCCAAAAAATGTAAATATCTTGAAGACCTATAGCCCAGGCAGTGTCAGTCTAGTTTTGAACTGTCCAGACCATTTGTGTCTAAACTGTTACCAAGTGTATCAGTTAACACGGTGTAGACTCTTGCTGGGCGTTCCAGATGAGTGTATTTGGTATTCTTCAACCCGTTGGTTCCTCTTGATCGTCAAGGTCGTCTTATGGGTCTCTTTATGTAGAAGGTCGTCTTCTGGGTCTCGGTACAAATAAAAGTCTTCTTCTAGCTCTCTAAATATATAAAATGGTGAGTTTAAAACTTATTTGGTCCATCTTCTCTCGGTTTTGCTAGGGATGTTTTCATGCCAATTTCCAATTCAGAACTCTCTTGACCTCAGATGTTCGAGAGGGTTTCAATGGAGCTTTCATTCTTGCCTTGTTTCTGAGCTGTTCTTGGATCTAAATCGTTCTTTACTAAATCCAATACGGATTCCTAGGAAAGCCTTTGTACATAAGTGGCATGAAATTGGCGGCTATATATATATGTGTGTGAGTGTGTGTGTGTGTGTGGGTGGATACATTTTCCCTCTGGGGGAGAGGGCTAATCCTCCTACCCTTGTCGCTCTGAGACCTCTAAAACTGGGTCATTCCAGAGGATGACACTGAACTCAATGTTATTTCCGGGAAGGTAGCGCCCTTCCCCCCCTCATTGGTGAAGTGGAGACCTTGGCTGCTGCCGCAAAGGACGGCCGTTAGAAGTCCAAGGTGACTCTCTGTCTCTGCACCACATTGAGGCCCCGCTGTTGGGGCTTTTTGCGTGCCCCACTTAGGGTCACTGGCGCCTAAGATTCGGTCCTTATCTCTACCCTGCCATATGTCGCTTGCCATCGGGTGCGTGCCCCCACCCCTTCAAGAGAGCGCGTTTCCTCCTCTTCACCTTGGGGTGGCCGGGGGACACTTCTCGTCGCCTTGGGTACTTTCTCTCCTCCAGGGAACAGCCCGGCCGCGGGAGGGGGTGCCGGCGTGCTCGAGGCAGCGCCCTCGACTCCATCCGACGTCAGCGATTGCATTAAAGCGCTTGTCGGAACTGAGTGACGTCGGCAGAAGGGAATTGTTTATTTAGGAGGGAGGGCTGAGGGGGAGAGGAGGTAGATTATGCCACTATTATGTTCCTTCAGGTAATAGAGAGAAGTAGGGGATCGGTGGGGATGTAGGTTGAGGTTATTCTGTACTGTATTTAGCTTGAATATTATTTTAAATATAACTATTTATTTTTGTTCTTCTTCTTCTTGCCCGCGTGGGGTTGCCAGGTGGAGGTGCATATGCCCCTCCAGCCTCTATTAAGGAAGGGCCAATTCCCTGAGAGTTCAAAAGAGCTAATGTCACGCCATTCTTCAAAATTAGAGCGAAATCAGATCTAGTCACTTCCACAATATTTCCTTTTACGTCATTAATCAGTAAACGCTAATTTGAGAGGCGATTGTGTCATCTCGAGGCAAATAATCTAATCTTGGACACACACTACGGATTCGGCGAAGACGCTCCTATTTAACTAATCGCCTGGATTTTTTTCTCCATAAAATGATCTTTTTCTACGATGACAATAAAGTCATGCGTATAATTCACCCAGACTTCTAAAATGCCTTTGATATCGTTATCCATTGGGACAAATTCTTACGTAGATAGAAAACTGGCTCCATAATCGTTCACAGCTGGTTGTCATAAATGCGACAAGCTCGAATTCAGCCCCAGTCACTAGAGGCATACCTCAGGGGGTAGTGGACGCACTGTTGTACACTGTATTCATATATATATATATATATATATATATATATATATATATATATATATATATGTGCAAATTTTGTTGAAGACCATGGTGTATTTCGCCTTAGTTAATTTCCTTTGGCAACTTTCTATTATTCTAACTGTCTTTTTTATTCCATCTTGTAGATGGTAGATCACTTGTCCTTTATTCATCTCTCTTTTAAATGAATGGCTTTGGTAAAAACCAAACTAAATTGCTGAGCTTTCGATCTTATTCGATCATCTTCGGAGCGTCTTTATATTTTCTTTCCTCCTTTACCAATGAAATGTGGAGTCGAAATCAGACTGAATGAAAGAAAACTGAATGAATGAATGATATATATATATATATATATATATATATATATATATATATATATAGAGAGAGAGAGAGAGAGAGAGAGAGAGAGAGAGAGAATTAAAAAAGAGGGGTCTCTGTCTAACACATGCGATCAGCTAGTCGTTGAGGAAAAGGGCACGGAAATAACTTGAAAGGGGATAGAAAAAGTTGATAGGTCGGTGGCTAGACACCGATGCGTGGTGTAGTTGGGTGAGTCTCGGGGTATCCGTGATTGGACGACGGTTGGGGGAATGTCAGGAAGGAGATCGTGTCTGCTTAGTCGGAAACGCGTTATTCATGATGCTCTTAACCTTTGCGTAGAACGGTATGGGTTGCGGATGGTCATTGTAGAGGAATTATAACATAAAGCCACACGGAGGGCCAGGCGGACATATACGTTAAAGTCTCCCTGCGCAGAAAGCGAGAGAATCGAGCCACACGAAGAGAGGCGTGGGAACTTTAGCCGGCTGACTAACAGCCAAACGGCCTACCCTTTTGATCTCCTCGTCGCATAGGTGGTCGGGAGCAATCCGCTGTGCCAAGGTGACCACTAGAGGCCATTACGCAGCGCTCAAAGGATCCAATTACCTACGAGGTCCGGAAGCCCGTGGTTAAATCGCCACTAAAAGCGGTGCCAGTCAAAAAGAACACCAATGATGGTGACGGTTGGTGGTGCCTCTAATTAAGAAGCCGACTTGGGCACCGCGAGGCCACCCTCGCCTCACGCCTCGCTCTCCTCTCTGCGGCCTCGCCCCTACCCCATTAGATGGGCCGGTCGCCAGGCTATAAATAAGCCCCTTAAGGAAAGAGAAAAGATTATTCGGTGAGAGACGATAGAGGACTAGTTCGAGAAGATCGGTCCTTCGCCTAATTTCGAAATAATTTAGAATCGTGACGTTTTAGATCGGTGCCATATAGAAGTATTCTTCACAGGCTTAGTAAAAAGCCTGGCTAGACCAACA
This sequence comes from Ceratothoa steindachneri, assembly GCA_963969495.1. NCBI lineage: Eukaryota > Metazoa > Arthropoda > Malacostraca > Isopoda > Cymothoidae > Ceratothoa > Ceratothoa steindachneri. The sequence continues at coordinate 34,290 of CAXAKS010000414.1, forward strand.
TTACTAGTGCCAAACAAGAATTTCGCAAATAAGAGAATAGAAGAACCGGTCACCCTCGAGTGACTCTCAAATTGCGATCTTAATACCGGAGAGAGAAGAAGAATCAATACCCGAGGAAGATCCAATTTTTCAAGTACATTCAAAATCTCCTCGTATACCCCAAAATCCAGTTGGGCAACCCCTTAAATAAGACTAGGATACAAAAAGGCTTCAAAAGTACCCAGAAGAGCACTCCTTGAGCCAGAGAGTACAACTTCTCCCTCTGCTTTTAACGTAAATCCGAAGAAGTGACATCGTGTCCCCTACCATCCCCCCTCCCATCTCGTGGAAAACTTACAATCGGTCGCGGCAACCCAACGAAGCAGGATAACAGCCATATAGTGACATGTGGCAACCCCTGATCCTTTCGTTCATGTAACTCAGAATGACCATTTATAGTTGTATTGATTTAGTAGAAGTTTAATACGGTACTCAAATTAAAAGAGGTAGAGATAATTGTTAGTGAACTCCGTTATATTTACGGTTAGAAGAGTGAAGCTTAAATTAGAGTTTAATGCTAATCAAAAGAGGTCACTATAAAATAAATAATCGGCAATTGGTTTGTTTACTTGAAGCCTATTTCGAGTTGGGCATGGTTAGCGTCTGAAATAGTCCCGGTTTCATGCATTGTTATCCTCGTTAAATTTATTAAGTGATTGTAAATATTTTTTGTAGTTAATTGATAAATTTAAAATATATATTTATTTTTGTATAATTCTGGTGTTTCAATGGATCCTTTACGTGTTTAACTGGCTCTCTATTTGAAAAGGATTAAACGCTGTGGCACTCTCTCAATAATAAGGTAATTAAAAAGTCCACTCAGCCAATATGTTGTCTTTCATAAGTAATAGGGTTAGACTGGCGCTCTGAAGTCATTAAACATATAAATTCTCTGACAGTAAAGAAAAAAATAAAGCAACAACAACAATACCACGACGTTCATGGGCTGCGGGGTATCGCAGTGACATCGCAACATACAGTCTTGCGTGTAGTGGGGTGTATATGGGGTCGCTGGCGAATTTCCCGAGTTGTTTTGTGAGTCTACTGTGAGCTTATGTATTGAGGGGTGCTAATTTGTTGTTGTCGTGTAGTGTGGACATTCTCGCATACAAGGGATAGTAGCAAGCGCGCTTCAAAGCAGAGTTCTGAATGCGCTGGGCCTTCTTCTGCCACGTGACACTCGCAGCTACGAGTGACAGTGGGGCATACGTATGGAGAGGTCGCACGAGTGTTTTATATAGGTGTAACTGTAGTTTTTTGCCCACAGGGTAGACCTGCACAGCATTTTGTTTGTGCGTGCGGCTCTTGCTTGTGTTATGTGCTGGTGTACATATATTGAACCTGAGGGACATGTCAAAAGTTACCCGTAGAATTTTTGTCTGTTGTGTGTCGTCGAGCCTTGTTGGGTTTAGGTGGTTCTTGTCTGGTGTGTGTGAGAAAATTTGTAGGTTATGCATGTAGTGATCTCTTGCGCGGAAGAGTTTCATATGTATCTTCTGAGGATTCGTGGCAATCAACCATTTATCATCGTATTCTGTCTTTTCGTCTAGTAATATTTGTGCGTGGTGCGCGATCTCATCTGGTCCGCAGCCGCTGACGAGGAGGGTTTCGTCATCGGCGTAGGACACTGTGTAGGTGTGACGGCAGTTTTCGGGTGGGCGTGAGGTGTCGTTTGTGTACATGATGTAAAGTGTAGGTGCCAGTACGCTTCCTTGGGGAACGCCTGAGCGTGGTCTGAAAGATTGTGATAGGGTATTGTTGGATTTTTTGTGGCATCTCCGTCCAGTGAGGTAGTGCGAGAGGAGCCTTCTGGTGCAGAGAGGTAACTCCGTGTTGTTGGCGAGTTTCCAACAGAGTCCCTTATGCCACACCTTATCAAAGGCCTTCTCCACGTCATTGCTGATGAAGTGTCTTTTGTCGTACCTTGCGTTATTTTTTGTATTCTGTTGTGAACGATGGCCACAGCCGCCTGAGTAGACCGGCCCCTCCTGAACCCATATTGGTGGGGGGAGAACCAGTCCCTCTCTTCCAGGTAGTCCCGTAGGCGGCCGCTGATCATACGTTCGAGTATTTTTCCTAGGTGCTCTAATAGAGCAGTAAGCCTGTAATTGTTTGGGTGTTTGAGGTCTTTATTCATTTTGTGTAGCAGTATGTTGGGGAAGTGGCCTGAGGCTAGTGAGGCGTTTCATAGGTATGTAAGTGTAGGGTATATGTTTGCGGGGAGGTTGTGTATTAATGCGGCTGATAGTCCGGAGGGGCCGGGTGTGCGTTTTGGTGTTGTTTTAATGTAGTGTTTTGTTTCCTCGATGGTGATGGGAGTGGTCAGTGTAGATGTGTAGTCGAGCAGCTCCATTCGTATCAGGGGGCGGGCCTTAGCTCGTGCGCGTGGGCCCGACACCACTCCTGGAATTCCTGGAAGTGCTCTTGCGCGTGGGGTTTGGGTGGGTTGTGTGTGTACTGTGTCCCAGTATGACCTAAATGCGTCGAGGATGACGTTGATGTCTGTGAGTGTTTGGTTGTTTACTTGGAGGGTGATGGGTTTGGGTGGATCGGTGCCTAGCATCCTTTTTACGTGCCGCCAGAAGAATGAGGGATCAGTGCAACGAGTGTCGTCCGCGATGCGAACGACCTCTCGCCACTGTCGGTTCCTATCTAGTTGCACTGTAGGAAGCGGGCACGTAGGTGAGTGATGTTGTGTTGTCGTGGGCCTCTGGTGTAGTGATTGTTGTACTGTGTGATGAGTCTTTGAGTGTATATGGAATATATGAAGTGTTTCATACATGTGTAGATTTTGTGTGGTGTGTGAAGGTCGCGTGCTGCGAGTATAGTGTCTAAAGATTGAGCACCAGTGGTCGTCTAACAGATCTGGATTGGTGTGGTCCAGGTCGAGGTTTTGTGGCGTGTTTTCTGTTATGTGTTTCTTGAACTCTTCCCAGTTCGTGTTTTTGGAGTCGAAGAGAGGGGGTGTGGGTATGAGTATGGGATATGTGGATATGATAAGGCATATCGGTATGTGGTCAGAGAGTACGTGAGGAGCCGGTGAGATGTGAGTGTAGAAGCGTGTAGCGTGATCGTTGCGGAAGACCACGTCCGGAAACGTAGTTCCTCCGCGAGGACCGAAGAATGTGGGGAAGGCCAGGCCAATGTGCTCGCAACGATAACCAGGCAGGGCAACGGCCAAGTACCTTCCTACATCATTCATGGTGTTAGAAAGGAGTGTTGAGTGGAAAGCATTGAGGTCCCCCGCAAAGAAGATAGGTAGGTTGTAGTTTGATAGGGCACGGAGTGGGACTTCTATGTTCAATTGTAGGCGTGGTGGTCTGTAGTGCGTGGCCACTAGGATAGGGCCGGAGCTTGTCTGTACCTTACAGGCTAGAAAAGTCATCGCGTGTTTGAATGAGGGAGTAGTGTATAAAACGCTTTATTAGGATCGCTGATCCTAGGTGCAGCGCTTGTGGAGTTAGATATGTGTGGTAGCCTGCAATGCGGAGTCTGTTGTTGGATGGGTGTAGACTGGTCGAGTACAAGAGTATTATGTCAGGTCTTTGTGTGTTTAGGACCCAGTTGGCAACAGTATGGCGAATACCATGCCAGATGCGTACGTTTAATTGTATTATGTTGAGGCGACCTATTGACGTGGGCGGAGTGCGCGTGAGGCTGATTTAGCCGGGACCGTTCCCCTCTCACTGGTTATTTCCTAGGAGGCGTGGGGAGCGAGTACCTTCACGCGTGTCGGCTGTGGTTTCATGGAAGTAGAGAGGTTGTCAGTGGTGCTATTAGGTGGGCAGGCCGTCGTAGAGGAGAGAGTGTGTTCTGAAGGGGGTAGGGTTAGAGATAGTGGGAGAGTTGGTGGTGGTCGTGGAAGGAGGGTTGGTGAGAGTAGAGTCTAGGAGGGGGAGTTAGAAGCAGAGGAGGAGGGAGTAGAGCTAGTAGGGGGGGGGAATTATCAGAGGGGGGGTGTCGGGAGAGAGAGGAGGTTGGGATGGCGAAGAAGGAGGGGTGAAAGTCGGATAGGAAGGAACAACAGGGAGGGGGTTGGTCGGATTTACGCGTGGTGGAGTTTTTTTTGTTTAATGCGGAGTGTTGTGGAGGGTCTGGTGGGCTTGGGGGAGGTGGAAGAGGTGGCTGTTGCTGTATCAGTGGGAGTAGGCTGGAGGCTGTGAAAGGGTGGGTAGGGACGGTAGGAGGGGGGTTGGTGGCAATAGGGGGGGGTGAGTTGGGGCTGCTGAAGGAGGAGTGCTGGTGGAAGGATTGAGTTTAGGTAGAGGAGGAAGGAGTGGTAGGTAGCTGTGGAGGGAGGAGAGGAGGCGGTAGGAAGAGAGGTGGGAACTGTGGGCAAAGGGGCAGGTAAGGAGAGTACAGTGGCGAGAGGGGCAGGGACAGAAGGGAGGGAGGAGGCAGGAGCGTGGGGAAGGTGGTGGGGGGTGAGGTGGCGGTAGGTCATGGGGGAAGGTGTTCGTGTCCAAAGGATGGGGAGGAGTTTGGGTCTCCTGTGTGTATGCTCGTCGATTAGAGCGAACACCTTCTCGGGAAAGGTGATCTGTTCTAGACCGTGCGAGACAAAAAGTGTATTTAGTATGTTTGCGTATAGTCGGGCGTCACCCCTCGACATGTCGTTTGTCACCGTTGAAAGCAAGGCGGCCAGGTGTAGCTTTGGGCGCGCGGTTTCGTTAGGTGTGTGGTTGGTGTTGGAAGTGTAGTGGGGGTCTCTGCATGTAGGGTGTTTGGGTGGGGCGGGTGTTGGAACATGTGGGTGAGTCTGCGTTGCTGCTGGGGTAGAGTGTGTCTGGGGTAGGACAAGGGGTGGTTTTGACAGCGTTGCGCTTGCAGCAGCAGCGAATGTTCTTGTGAGGGGATGAGGGGCGGGGGCGGAGTGTTTGGTTGTGTTGGTGGATTGTGGACGCCGTATTGCCGCTACGGCGTCAGAGCGGGTCTTACTTAGATAAGAGCATTTAGGGTTGACGGCGACATGGTCGCCGCCGCAGTTTGTGAAGCGGGGTGAGGTGTCTGTGCAGGTGGTGTAGTGGTGGCCCACTACACTACACCTTGAGCAGGCCAGGTCTGCTTGGTAGTTTCGTGTCTCGTGTCTGGTTTTGTAACCCCGGTGTCACTGTGTGGGTTTTATGTTAAGCTGTGGCTCGATGTTATGCGGATGTGTTAGTGTGCCGCAGGCCTTGATGCTTTGGTCTAGCAGCAGTGTTTTATTTTTTTCATCAGACAGTGTAATTACTGCCCATTGTTTTGTACGGTTGTAATGGAAATCTCTGATGACCTCCTCTCCATAATTCCGTCTGAGGTGGAGAAAGCCAACCATAGAGGGGTGGTCTTGGGGACTCCTATTTGGTGTTTCTTGTGTACACCGTCGGATAGTTTTGTGTGAAGGTCTTGTGCGGCGAGTGTGTCCGACGCAAGTACGTGGAACTTTCCTTCTGTTAGCGGAAGACAAGTTTGTGGCCTGTGTGGGTCTTTATTATGTTTGTGATGGGGGTGTCATGTGATCTGTGTAGATCTTAGTTGGACTTATCCTAGGCCTGAAAGGTGGGTACACAGAGTATCTATGCTTTATGTACTTGTGAGACAGTCGGGCTGACGACCAGCATTATATCAGACAAAACTAGCCGTCAAGACTAGAATTGGAACCAGGTTCACACAACGTTTAGTCCCACCCTCTGATTGAACCAAGCAAGATATTGCTCCCACCCCTGCACATCAAACTCGGTTTTATGAAGAACTTTGTCAAGGCAATGGACAGGGAAGGCAAAAGATTTGCTTACCTTCGTGAGAAGTTTCCATGAGTCAGCATGGAAAAACTGAAGGCAGGTGTATTTGATGGTTCTCAAGTAAGGGAGCTCATCAAGGACACTAGTGTTGATGAAGTACTGAATCCTGCTGAACTCTCTTCCTAGTTATCCCTTAAGTCAGTCATTACAAACTTCGTTGGCAAGCAAAGAAGTCTTCAGTATAAGAAGGCAGTTGGTGAGTTAGTGGAGAATTTCCGCAAACTTGGTGCGCGCATGTCAGTGAAAGTGCATTTCCTTCGGTCCCATCTGGTCTATTTTTCCTAGAAGTGTGGAGAGTTCAGTGAACAACAGGGTGAGCGCTTTCACCAAGATATCCGTGTGATGGAGGAACGATACTAAAGGCGTGGGGATGTCAACTTTCTGGCTAACTACTCCTGGTGCATGAAAAGGGATTTGGTGTCTGAGTAGCTTTTTATGTATGTTGTACTATTTTTAGGTATCAATTAGAACATTCTGTAAACCTTTTGTGTAGAAATAAGTTAAAAGTTTACTCTTGTGTGTACATCCACCTACAAATAGATCGGAATATAGGAATTTCTGGCATGTGCTTATATCTCAAAAATTTGATCTGATTAGATAAAATTAGTATGGTTTTCGGATTCAGCGCGAAAAACTGGCCTAAAATAAGGTATTATGTGTTAGACCTTGTTTGGTAATCATAATAAAGCGTCAATACATTTCTCTAGGCTTTATTCAACTAATAAAACATCACTACAGTCTGAAAATAAAAGAGAAACAATATAAGTAAACATACCCATTCTAATCAGGTTAAGTATCAAAGTAATGTAGTCTAATTCATTAGGAAATTATACATATAAGGTTATATGAAGCTTAGATCACCACATTCTTCTTTACCTTGAAAAATTATTGTTCTATATAGCGAAGAGGCTTGTGGCGTTCCCGCGTAGATTGGCGCAGTTATTCCGGGCCAGCATGCGCAGGGGTGGAGGGTTCATCCCTACGTTGGAGATTAGTTGGAGCACCAGACCGTTCCCGCGTAGATTGGCGCAGTTGTTCCGGGCCAGCATGCGCAGGGGTGGAGGGTTCATTCCTATGTTTAAGATTATCTCGAGCACCAGATACCCGGGCTGGAAGAGAGTTCACCTTCATATCTCCTTCCTTGATGAATATACTCTGATCACCTGCATCATTGGAAGAATTCAATTCAGATGAATCGACAGTAGGTACCGGAAGAATCTCCACCAAACCTGTCTCTGTAGAAGGATCGACGTTGAGATCCTCTTGCTTCTCATATAATGATACGTTGCAAGTCGGAACGAAGTCATGCACTAATATCGTTGATTCGCGTCCATTGGCAAATCTTACATGATCGTATTGTGGGTTTGCCTCTAACAACTGAACCTCATCAACGAGGGGTTCATATATTTACTGGCGCGAATGTGAAGTTGTAATAAGATGGGTCGAGGAACAGATAACCAAGTTGGCAACGAATGGCCACTGGGAGATCGACGCTGGTACGAGAAGAGCCCGTCATGTGGCGTAGCATTGGTGGCTGTACAGAGCAGAGATCTAATAGAATAAAGGGCATAAGGCAGCATTGTTTCCTCATTGACATTCCTGAAGGTTCTTGGATGCCAGAGCAAGGGTTATGTGCTTCAGATTATAGCATTATACCTCTCAAGCTTCCCATTCTCTCGAGGATTATAAGGTGTCGTTCGAAAAGTGGCGATGCCTATATTGTGCAAGAATTCACGTAGATCCTTGTCCATAAACGAGGAACCACGACCAGAATACA